>JAEIHY010018863.1:26565-45993 GCA_018904565.1 Drosophila tsacasi
GATTGGCACGCGTGCGGGTAAAAATGCCGTGGCTCGGATCAACCCCATCCGTCCACGCACGGGGCGCTATCCGGTCGTGTTCCATCCGCGCGTTGCCAATAGCTTTCTTGGTCACTTTATTGGGGCAATCAACGGCGCGTCGATTGCCCGTGGCACATCGTTTCTAAAAGAAAAACTCGGGCAGAAAATCTTTGCGGATAGCGTCACCATCACGGATGACCCTACCCGCGCACGCGGCCTGAAGTCCCGTCCGTTTGACGGAGAAGCCAATCGCACCGCTCCCCTGGAACTGGTCAGCAATGGCTTACTGCAAAGCTGGATTCTGGATACCCGAAGCGCCCGCCATCTGGGGCTGGAAAGCAACGGTCGTGCTGCCCGCGGAACCTCTGGCCCGCCGTCTCCGTCGGCAACCAATCTGTCTTTCGCACCGGGCAGCCTGAGCCCGGAAGAAATGATGGCAGACATAAAGGAAGGCCTGTTCATTACGGAAATGATGGGCTCCTCCATTAACGGGTTGACGGGGGATTACAGCCGAGGCGCTTCTGGCTTCATGATCCGCGACGGAAAGATTGCCGAAGCCGCTGCTGAATTTACTTTGGCCGGGAACCTGCTGGAAATTTTCGCGTCCATCACTTTAGCGAACGATTTACAGTTCCGTTTTGGCACTGATGCCCCCACATTAAGAACAGACGCCTTGAGCGTCGCCGGTGCCTAACCAAAGTCTGGAGACACAACACCTCGTGAAAAAGCGCACTCTCTCTTCCGCTCTCGCCGCTCTGATGACTGTGAGCCTGCTGAGTGGCCCATTGGCCTATCAGGCCGATGCGCGCCCCGGACAAGGTGGGTCCATGGGTAGCCGCGGCAGCCGGACATGGAGCGCCCCGCCCCCGACACGCACCACCCCCTATGGTGCAAGCCCGATGGACCGTTCCATAACACCCCGTACACCGGGACAGAGCGGCTATGGCACGCAAACGCCATATCAGCAGGGGTTTGGCGCACAGGCCATGCGCCCCCGCCACCCGTTCCTGACAGGTTTTGCGGGCGGTATGCTCGGGGCCGGTCTGTTTGGGCTGCTGAGTGGTCATGGTTTCTTTGGTGGCGTTCACAGCTTTTTCGGCCTGATTGGTTTGATGCTTCAGGTTGCTCTGGTCGTCTGGATTGTTATGTGGCTGGTGCGCCGGTTCTCGGGCAACCGAGGAAATACGACTGGCGGCAATGGTTTCAGCCTTAATCAGGCAGCGACTGGCGGCGCGTCACCGCCCGGTGTACCTGTCGCTAATGCCCAGTCTAATCTGCCTATTACAAGCAGCGATTATCAGGCCTTTCAGCAGACTTTGCTTGATATCCAGAATGCCTGGAACCAGCAGAACATTCCGGCCATGCAGCAGATGGCGACGCCAGAGATGGTGTCTTACTTCAACCAGCAACTAGCCACCCTTGCCGCCCAAGGCGCGCGCAATGTGGTGTCAGACGTTCACTTTATTCAGGGTGATCTGGCCGAAGCATGGCAGGAAGGTGGTATGGAT
This sequence comes from Drosophila tsacasi, assembly GCA_018904565.1. Lineage (NCBI taxonomy): Eukaryota > Metazoa > Arthropoda > Insecta > Diptera > Drosophilidae > Drosophila > Drosophila tsacasi. The sequence continues at coordinate 28,095 of JAEIHY010018863.1, forward strand.
TACGCAACTGTCGCCATGCGCTACAGTCTGATTGATCTAACGACCAACGCGATGGGTCAGGTTATTGAAGGCAGTTCTACTGACCCTGTAACAATTACTGAGCTGTGGACCTTTACGCGCCCGTCTCGTGGTGGTCGTTGGTTGTTGTCGGGTATTCAGCAAACTCGCGGATAACTTTCAGGCATTCGACGTGACACATCCCGGCCATGCTTCCAACGTGGCCGGGATTTTTTGTATCTAAGGCGCTAAGCTGTGTTGGCCTTTAGCGTTCCATAGGATGTTAGAAACATGCTTTTTTTGGAAATTATTACGTTCGTCTTGGCTGTCTCTGCCTCGGCCTTCAGCATTTTTCTCCATTTCTGGAACAAGCGTAAAATAGCAGATCTGGAAAATGACCTGACTAAGCTGCGGGAAAAAGGTGTGCCTGTGCAAATGGATACGCTGCTGGAAGAAGTCCGTAAAAAATAACGGGCAGATGGACATCTCTAAAATCGTGTTTGCGATCTTCTTTTGTTAATCTTGACGCCTCTGTTCTACTAAAAACCTCGTTTTTGAACAAAGGTCCCGCCGCTGCGTCGCTTTATTTTTCGTATGTTTTGCTACAGCCCGTGAACCACTTGCGTCTAAAAAGTGTCTTATTTTTTACTTTGAATAGGCGTCTTAAATAATAAAAAAGCCAATGCCCCATTCTTGGAAGCATTGGCTTTTTGCCTCTTTGTTAAGACACAAGCGCACTCGCTCCCGCCTAAACTCAATGGGCCTAACCAGTCTATAAATGCGTAAAGGTCAGCCCGTACATTACGCCTGCAATCAGAACCATAAAGCCAATCATGGCTTTTAGACGGTCTTTCTGGCGGCGCTGTTTCTCAACAAGTTCCGGTTGGGTCAGGCTATTCTGTGTATCCATTAACCAATCCACCCTTGCAGCACATGGTCTGCCAGCAACCCGCAGAACAGAAGAAACAGGTATGCCAGCGAGAAACGGAAGGAAATGCGGGCGGCTTTATCGCCTGCAAGACTGACGCCATTTTCATCCTGCGGCTCACGCAGCACACGCACAGCACACGCGACAAACCCCAGACCAAGCACAAGAGCTGTCGCTGTATAGAGCCAGCCGGAGAGATGCATGACTGACGGAATAAGAGAGATTGCCAGCAACACCAGCGTGTAAACAAAAATGTTCCAACGTGTGTGACGTGCCCCTTTGACCACGGGCAACATAGGAATTCCGGCGCGCCCATAATCCTTGCACGCATAGAGTGACAGGGACCAGAAGTGCGGTGGTGTCCAGAAAAACACAATACCGAACATAACAACCGGTAATACTGTCATGTGACCTGTGGCGGCGGCCCATCCAATCATGGGTGGGAAAGCGCCCGCCGCACCGCCAATCACAATGTTCTGCGGTGTCGAACGCTTTAACCACATGGTGTAGATAACAGCGTAGAAAAAAATCGAGAACGCCAGAATACCGGCGGCCAAAGCGTTTGTTGCCATCCACATCAGACAAACAGAAAAGCAGGACAGCCCGATACCATAAGCCAGCGCTTCCTGTTCAGGAATGCGCCCACCCGGAATAGGGCGTGTAATGGTGCGCTGCATAACCGCATCAATATCACGGTCGTACCACATATTGATGGCACCTGCCGCGCCTGATGCCAGACAGATACACAGAATGGCGACAGCAGCTTCAAAAAGAGAAAGGTGCCCGGGGGCCATGATCATGCCCGCAGCACCTGTAAACACGACCAGAGAAATAACCCGTGGTTTAAGAAGCTGAACCCAGTCTTTAGCTGTGGTGCCTACCCGGTCTGCTTTGAAGCGGACGCGGGCAGAAACAGCCGGTTGCGCCGTTGTTTCACTCATGACCGCACCATGCTGTCTGTTGTTTCAAACGCATCTTTTTCGCAAGAATTAACTTCAACCAGAGGGCGGTTCTGGGAAAAGCTTAAGCCCATAGTCAGCAGGAAGCACAATACGGACGCCCCAAGCAGGCCGCCGCTCCACATCCGGCACACGGCAGGCAAAGACGGAATAGCAAGCACCGTCCCCGCGACCATGCAGACAAACTGCGCTGTGGCCAGCGACGTCGGATACCAACGGCCACAGCCCTCACCCCGCCAGAGATACAGGCCACAGAATACGGCATAAAGCGTTCCGACCTGTAACGCGGAATGCAGACCATCGCCCTGCATGAACTGGCTGACCCAGCCGGAAGACACTACGGCCAGAAAACCAAGCCCCCAGAGCATAGGCGTTCTGACAGTCAGATTGGCGCGCCATGTGCCTGCCATCCACAGCGCGGCCAGAAGAACAGATGCCAACGTCGCAGCACTGAGAATAAGAGACTGTGCGGAGAAAAAAGCTGTCTGCGCTGCAACGCCTAACAAACCATGAGCAAAAACGCTTTTTACCCAAAGCGTTGTCCCTGCCGCAGCAGTCAGACTCATAATCGCGGCAACCGGAAAAGTGGGGAACCGTGCGACTTTGGCACCTGTTTCAAAAACCACGCCAAAGCCAGCCAGCAGCGTCACCAGAGTAATCGGCTCGACAAACCCTGTCAGCATTTCAGGGGAGAATGCTCCGCCAGTCTTAATCTGATGGCTAACAACAGCACCCAACACAGGGACCGTTACCAGCACAACAGCAGAAGCCAGCATTTCACCCCAGACCAAGGGAGAAAACGGCGCGCGTGCCTCACCATCTGCACGGCTGTCAAAAATGGTCGCCAGAATGACCATGACTGCCATTAAGGTGCCGCAACACCAGACCAGCGTGGCCGCATTTTGCCAAGGAGAGGCCACCATCAGCACACCAGAGGCTGAAACACAGGCCAAGGAAAGTTTGTTAAGACCCGGAAGAACCGTGCCATCCCGCTTCAACGCGCGCGGTAACCAGAGTGTGCCAAATCCACACACCAAAGCAGGCACGACAACAAAAAGCAGCATCAGGGCGCTATGCACGCGGTCAATACCGGCCCAGAATCCAGCATGCGGCAAAAGACCAAGTTGCTGTAACGCTGAACCGCCACCGCCTAGCAATCCAGCCAAAGCCGCAACCAGCAGGTAACCTGCCCCTACACCATCAACCGATGCAGTACGCCGTACCATGCTGTTTTCCTTATACTGGTCTTGTTCCGCACAAGCAGATGCCATGTTTCGCACCCCACGCCCTGACAGATGTGTGTTGGGTTACGACACGCGCACCCTGAAAGCCTCTTCTATAGCGGCTTTGCCTTAAGTAAACGACCCATTTAGCTGCGCATGCTTATCGCCCCTGCCCTGTGCAGAAAGGCGATCAGCAGCAAAAAATCTTAGAGATTATCAAGCGTGACGAGCGTGAAAAGCCCCGCTGGCGGCACCGGCTGCTGACGCGCCCGCACCAGATCTTCCGGAGGCAGAAGAGATTCCATCGCAAAATCAGGATGCCAACCCAGCGACCGTGAGGCACGTGCCATGCCACGCTCAACAGCACCACGCACACCGCCTGGGGCCAGAAAGTGATTCACGAACAGAATGTGACCGCCCGGCTTTACCACGCGTTTGAGTTCACGCAGCAGTTTCCGCGGGTGCGGCACAACGGACGCCACAAACATGGCCACAGCAATATCAAAGGAGTTGTCCTCGAATGAGGTCTCTTCCGCGTCCATCTCCAGCAGGGCTTTAACATTTGTCAGGTGCTCTCTCTGCACCCGTTCACGCGCACGGGCCAGCATATCACCAGACAAATCGATGCCCGTAATCTGCTTGTCCTTGCGATAATGTGGAAGGGCAAGGCCTGTTCCCACACCCACTTCAAGCACATCTGTGCCGGACAATGCGTTGACGGCTTCAACCGCACGACGGCGGCCGAACCCTGAAACGCCACCAAACACGGTGTCATACACACCTGCCCACCGGCGGTAAGCGACCTTTACGGCCTCGGCATCCAACGCTGAACGCGAAGGTGCCGGATCTTCACCCTGACCGGGCGAGCATTTGTGGAGAACGTCACTCATAGGTTCTCTCTGCCCGCTGGCGGCAATTTCTTCAAGAGCCACAACGCATCTTCCTCTTCTTTAAAACCCAGTGTGCCTTAAAAGCGCCCTTGTGTCAGTGCTCATTGTTCTTTTACCTTCCGCACCATTCAATCACGTCAAAGATAAAGAGACATGCTGGAATTGCTTCTTGCCCTACTTAGCCTGATTATCTGGTCCTCTCTGATCATTTATTTTTTTCGCGACCCGATCTTCACGTGGCTGGATAACCGCTTCGGCAAGGACACCCCACCTCCTCCGTTGGACGAAGGGGAAGCCGAACAAATGGATCAGGCATTTTCCGACTCTTTCATGGGCAAACATTCCCCATCAGAGCAACGTAAAGACACCTGATCCTTTGCCCGATCAGGCTTTCAGCTTGTTTTCAATACAATCCCAGATTGCGGCCGCACCATTGACGCCGTCGAACCGTTCCAGTTCCTGCAAGCCCGTTGGGGATGTGACGTTGATTTCAGTCAAATAATCACCAATCACGTCTATCCCCACAAAAATAAGGCCATGCTCCTTTAAGAAAGGACCTATGGCTTCACAGATTTCTTTATCCCGCTCAGTCAATGCGACTTTACGGGCCACGCCCCCAACATGCATGTTTGATCGATGGTCATCCCCGGTCGGGACACGATTGATCGCCCCCACAGGCACGCCATCAACCAGAATAATCCGCTTGTCACCCTTCTTCACGGCGGGCTCATAACGCTGAATCATCAAGGGTTCGCGTGAGCGTGCAAAATGCATTTCAAGCAGTGCATTCAGGTTCTGATCATCTTCCTTGATGCGGAAGATCCCGCTGCCGCCATTCCCAAACAAGGGTTTGACAATAATGTCTTTCCACTGCGTCCGGAATGCGCGGATCTGTTCAACATCCCACGTCACCAGCGTAGGGGGCATCAGATGCGGGAAATGCGTAACCAGCAGCTTTTCCGGTGAATCGCGCACCCAGCGCGGGTCATTCACCACAAGCGCCTTGTTCGGGCCAACACCATGAACGTGGTCGAGCAGATGGGTCGCGGTAATATAGGCCATGTCAAATGGGGGATCCTGACGCATCAGCACCACATCCATCTCCCCAAGCGAACGACGAGAAGCCTCGCCAAAGGTCGCGTGGTTACCTTTTTCACGCTGCACCGTGACGGGGCGCAGAGACGCACTGACCTGCGTGCTGACTTTACCACCGGGGGATGTTGTTCCCTCACCCAATGCCAGAGACGGCACCTCATAAACAAATAATTTATGGCCGCGTGACTGCGCTTCCAGCATCAGGGCAAAAGTGGAATCGCCGTTAATATCAACATGCTCCAGAGGATCCATCTGGACAGCCACATTTAATGGAGACGACATACGCACCCGCTTTCTCTTACTCGTGAACCTGTTTTGTGTAGCGTATCCCTGTTCTGCGCTTGTGTGCAAACCAGCGATTTGACCTTCTAAGAACGACGAGGCAGCAGAGCGCTGTCTGGCATATGCCCTGACAGGTCACACCGCAGTCGCACATGGAACACGGCATATGTCTCCGCCACCATGCCTCGGCGCACGCGCGCAATGTCGGGCTCCTGGGCTAGAACGTCGAAGAAAGCGGGGTCCGGGACGTCTCGGCGCCTGTGGCTTCTGATGAGATAGGCCTCGCCGCATGTCGCATGAGGCAGAGCAAACAGCGCCCAGCGCGGCTCAACCGCAATTACTTGTCTCTGTGCTGGCATATAGAATGCCAGTTCTGCACCCAGACCATATTCATCCACCACAACAGCGGACTCGGCTGGCACTCTGGCCGCAACCTGTTGCCCAAACTCCGACCACCCACCCATCTGCCGCAACGTCATATCTACATGCGGAGAAAGGCGTGCCGGTGACGCCACGGCCTGCACCATGATAACGGCCACCAGAGTCATGCCAAACAGACTGGCGGCTTTCCACCCTTTCCACGCACGCAGAGAAGCTGCCACAGACAATGCTGGATAAATCACAACCGGCCAGTTTGCCTGAACGCGGGCACCAATCGCGTGCTGCAAAAACACGGTAAGCGGCAGCAGAATCATACACAGAAGCAGGCGCGAAAACGCATCTTTCTGCCGCCACAACAGAACGCTTCCGGCCACAAAAAACACAAACACCCCGGGGGAGGCCAGCCCGATTTGGCCGCCTAACAATTCCGTAAAATACGTGACCATTTTTGCCGGGTGCCAATCACCTGTACGGCCACCCTGTTTAAGGAAACTGGCCCAACCATGGGTTGCATTCCACCATACGACGGGGATTACACAAAGGGCGGCAATGCCCGCCGCAATCCACGGCCAGATGGTTTTCAGCCACGCACGCCCTGCCGGTGTGACCACAAGCCAGAGCCCCAAACCTGCAACCGGCAGCAGGGCAGTATATTTGCTGTCAAACCCCAGCCCGGCACTAAATCCAATCGCCAGCCACCACACCCCTTTTCCTGTGCAACACAGTTGAGCTAGGGCCCAGAGCATCATCGCCATAAAAAAAAGAAGCGGTGTATCGGGTGTCATGAGAAGCGTGCCAACACCGAGGGCAACCGTGCCATTTAATAAAACAGCGGTCTTTAATCCGGCCTGCGTAGAGGCTGGCCGCCCTTGCGCCTGAAACCAGCCCCGAGCCGCCATGGCGAGAAGCACGGTTCCACACGCAGCTGATATCGGCCCCATGAACCGAACACCACACGCGGTATCGCCCAACACGGCCATGCCGATGCGAATAAATACGGCCACCATGGGAGGGTGATCAAGATACCCAGCAGCCGGTGCTAAAGCCCATACGCGATAATAAGCTTCATCTGGTGTCAGGGGTAAGATCGCCCCCATGACAATCCGCGTAAGTGTCAGAAGCAGCAAAAATGCTCCACCAATCACCCACGAATGCTGACGAGCCTGCCTAAAGGGAGACATCTGAAAAATCACAACCGCCAGACAATTGTTGAAGAAACAGCATAGTTCCACACGGCCGCAATCAACGCACCCGCTATGCTGGCCTCAGTCAGCCCCTGTCGATCCACATAGAGCATCTGCGCCACACCCACATTGGCAATGGCCCCAATGGAGCACACCAGCATAAATACCACTAATCCACGCAGACAGGCTGCACCACGCAAGCGGCGATCTCGGTATGTCAGCGCGTTATCAAGCCAGAAATTGAGCATCATGGCGACAACGGTACCAATAGCCTGCGCAACTGAAAAATTGGCTCCGGCTATGCTTGCCAGCTTCATGACCACCAGATTGGTCAGCACACCAATCGCCCCGACCATGCAAAACGCAATAAACCGCAAGGGTAGCCAGCCACGGCAGAGTTTATCCGCCAGTAGCGCCAGAAACTGGAGCATAACCACAGCATCCAGTTTGCTTTCGCCATCCAGTCTTGGCCTGAACCCGCACGGTATCTCCTGCACCCGCAACGGTGTGGGGGCGGACAACAGCAGATCGAGAAGGATTTTGAAGCCTGTACCTGACAATCGTGGCGCTATGGCAGCAAATTGCTCCTGCCGAAAAGCGAAGAAGCCACTCATCGGGTCAGTCAGTTTTACCGGCAAAATCATCTGGGCCAGTTTGATGCCGCCATCAGACAGAGCGTGTCGCCATGCGTTAGCCAGACCGGCATTATCGCCCCCTTCAACATGACGACTCCCGACCGCCACATCACAGGCACCACTTTCAACAGCCTCAATCAGCGCGCCCAGACGGGACTCATCGTGCTGAAGGTCTCCGTCCATCACGGCCACAATCTGGGCTGATGAGGACAATACCCCTTCGATCACCGCCGAAGACAGACCGCGCCGCCCTATGCGGCACAATCCCCTTACCCGCGCATCCTGTCGTGCCAGAGCACGCACGGCTTCAGTCGTACCGTCAGGGGAGTTGTCATCAACAAACACAACCTCCCACCGACGCCCTGACAGCGCACGGTCGAGTGCCTGAACGAGTGGGGCGACGTTTCTGACTTCATTGTAACAGGGAACAATGACGCTGATATCGGGGCTACCGACAGCCCCACCGTCAAGAGCCGCTGGCTCTGGATTCACCTTTGTGCGCCCTCGGGAACTGTTGCGATAGGAACGCCTGTCCGTTCCAGACTCGTGCGGATGGTCTGCAAGGTCTGGACCCGGATCACATGCGGGCCTTCCGTCAATTTCCGGGTCAGTTGGTTCTCATGCGCGGCATCGCGTGCAATCAGACGCACCAGAAAATCCCCGCCACCACGGATCATGTGGCATTCCCGCACTTCCGGCCACTGGGCCAGTTCCTGCTCGAACGCAGACAGGATGGCTTCCTTCTGACTATCCAGCCCGATCAGCGCAAACAGCGTGATGGGCCAGCCCAGCATGGCCGCATCTGGTTCAGCATGGTAGCCTTGAATAACACCCAGTTCTTCAAGCCTGCGGACACGCCGCAAACAGGGTGGAGCAGAAATCCCTACACGGCGCGCCAATTCAACATTGGTCATACGCCCGTCGTCCTGAAGCTCTGCAACAATCCGTAGATCAACAGCGTCGAGTTCTGTCACCTGATGTGTTCCATTTTACGCTGAAGCCTTTTTCTGAACGATTTGTCCCGTATATGCCACGCGTCTGCATAGGTCGCAAACCCAAGTCGCCTCTTGCCCAAACGCAGCCTACCCGCCATATCGCCACATTAAGGATAAAGCATCTGCTGCCCGCTACACGCCCCTGCTGTTGACCAGAAAGGCCCGCTGATTATGACCGAAACCATTACAACAGACCTGCTTGTTATAGGCGCTGGCCCGGCGGGTTATACGGCTGCCATTTATGCGGCCCGTGCGAATCTTAAACCTGTTCTGGTGGCAGGCCTTCAGCCAGGTGGTCAGCTTATGATCACGACCGACGTTGAAAACTATCCGGGCTTTGCCGAAGCTGTGCAGGGGCCATGGCTGATGGAACAGATGGCTGCCCAGGCAGAACATGTCGGTGCCCGCATCCAGCACGACATTATCACATCCGTTGACTTCACATCCGGCTCCCCGTTCCGCATGGTTGGGGATTCTGGCACGATTTACGTCGCACGCTCCGTTATTATTGCAACCGGCGCACAAGCCAAATGGCTGGGACTGCCCAGTGAAAAGCAGCTTCAGGGTGCCGGTGTTTCAGCATGCGCAACCTGTGATGGCTTTTTCTATCGGGGCAAGAATGTTGTGGTCGTGGGTGGCGGCAACACCGCGGTTGAAGAAGCATTGTACCTGACGCACCACGCGGCCCACGTCACACTTGTTCATCGGCGTGACAGTCTGCGGGCTGAAAAAATTCTTCAGGATCGCTTTTTTAACAATCCCAAAACCTCAATCGTCTGGAACAGCGTCGTTAGCGACATTCTGGCCGAAGGTTCCCCTGCTGTTGTGTCTGGCATTACACTTCAGAACACGCAGGACAACACAACCACCACTCTGCCGACTGATGGCGTGTTCATTGCCATTGGCCATTCGCCCAATACTGGCATTTTCAAAGACAGCCTGACACTGGATGAAGACGGATACATTCTGACAACACCCGGCACCACACGGACATCTGTGCCCGGTGTATTTGCCGCTGGTGACGTGCAGGACAAGATTTATCGTCAGGCTGTTACGGCTGCGGGAAGCGGCTGCATGGCCGCGCTGGACGCCGAACGCTATCTGGCTGAGACCACACCCGCATAACAGGTTGTCCCTTGACCACGCCTTACAATTACTGCACGTAATGAAATGAGTGGTATGAATTCATACCCTTAATAACTTCATTCAATAGTGCAGGAGGCGTGCGTGGACTGGGACAAACTCCGGGTTTTCCATGCTGTAGCCGAAGCCGGTTCCTTTACCCACGCTGGGGATGTTCTTAACCTGAGCCAGTCTGCTGTTTCACGGCAGATTTCAGCTCTGGAAGACGTTCTTCAGGTTCCTCTTTTTCACCGCCACGCCCGAGGCCTGATCCTCACTGAACAGGGCGAGACGCTGCACAAGACGGTGCGTGAAGTCTTTTCAAAACTTGAAATGACACAAACGCTTTTAACCGAAAGCAAGGAAAAGGCCGCCGGCCGACTACGGGTTACAACCACTACTGGTTTTGGCAGCTGCTGGCTTATGCCGCGACTTCATAAATTTATGGCCGTAAACCCAGATATCGATATCTGCCTTATTCTGGAAGATAACGATCTCGACCTTGGTATGAGAGAAGCCGACGTTGCCGTGCGTATGCATGCACCGCGTCAACCAGACCTTATCCAACGCCATCTGGCAGACTTTCACCTGCCGATTTTTGCTGCACCACTTTATATTGAGAAATACGGGCAGCCAAAAACCCTTGAAGATATCGCCAACCATCAGCTGGTTCTGTTTGGTGAACACCACCCGCCGGTGGCACACATCAACTGGCTGGCTGAAGCCGGTGGTCGAAACGGGGCGAAGCAGCAGGCCCGGCTTGAGGTCAACAGCATGGCCGCCATGGCATCTGCTATTGCATCGGGGCTTGGCATTGGGTCCATCCCGACCTACGCCGCCAAGGAATTTCCTGATCTGGTGCAGATTTTGCCGGAAGTTTCTACCCCGACTGTCGATGCCTACTTTGTTTACCCGGAAGAACTACGCAGTTCCAAACGCGTAGCCGTATTCCGTGACTTCCTGATGAGTGAGTTAGGAATCCGCTAAACGCGTTTTTCTGATTCGGTCTCACTACAAAAAAGCTCTCCTTTCGGAGAGCTTTTTTGGTATTTACTCACGTTTTATTTATCAATTTCTATTATAACTGTCTTCCAGCCTGATAATATCATCTTCGCCCAAATAGGCTCCTGACTGCACTTCAATCAGTGTAAGCGGAATTTTGCCCGGATTTTCCAGACGATGGACACATCCCTGCGGTAAATAAATACTTTCATTTTCGCGCACCAGAAACTCATCTTCATCGCGCGTCACCATCGCCACACCACCCACAACAACCCAATGTTCTGAACGATGGAAATGCTTTTGCAGTGACAACTTGCCTCCGGGATTCACAACAATTCGCTTGACCTGAAAGCGATCATTACAGATCAGCCCTTCATAGAACCCCCATGGCCGATAGCAGCGCTGATGCACGGACGCTTCAGCCCGCCCCTCCCGCTTCAAACGGTCAACCAGTGTTTTTACGTCCTGAGCCCGGTTTTTGTGCGTCACCAACACAGCATCGGATGTCACGACAACAACAACGTCATCCAAACCAGAAACGGCTGTCAGTATATTTTCAGAACGCACATAACATCCATGCGCATCTTCTGTTAACACATCCCCAATCAGCACGTTGTTCTGCGTATCCTTGGCACTAATATCCCACAACGCATCCCAACTACCGACATCTGACCATCCAAGGTCAGCAGGAATAACAGCTGAAACATCCGTTTTTTCAGCAATAGCGTAATCGATTGAAATATCCGGAACCTGCGCAAAAGCGTCTTTATCAAGACGGATAAAGTCCAGATCCGTAGTGCGCTTCTCAAATGCGGCCTGAACATGCTCAAGCACCGCGGGGGCATGTTTTGCCATTTCAGCCAGCAGCACATCGGCGCGAAACACAAACATGCCGGAGTTCCAGAAATAACCACCGTCTTCCACAAAAGCCTGCGCAACGTCGGGCGCAGGTTTTTCCCGGAACGCGCGAATAACATAAGCACCCTCTACCCCGACAAGTGGTGCACCTTTTTCAATATAACCATAGCCCGTTTCTGGGCGCGTTGGGGTCATACCAAATGTGACAATACGACCAAGGTGAGCAGCCTGAACGGCTTTTTCCATAACCTGCATCAAGGCAGTCTGATTCTTGATATCTGCGTCAGCAGGCATCATCCACAAAACGGCCTGCGGGTCTGACTGTGCCACCAGCAACGCAGCAGCGGTAATGGCGGGGGCAGAATTACGCCCCAGGGGTTCAAGAAGAATACTTGGTTTTTCCGTCATCACTTCCCGAAGTTGTTCGGCAATCAGGAATCGGTGTTCTTCATTACAGACAATAACAGGGGCAGTAAAAGCCGCCGAGCAGCCGCGCAGCACGGTTTCCTGCAACATGCTGCGTTCACTGACCAATGACCAAAGCTGCTTTGGGAAACTTGCACGAGACATGGGCCAGAGACGACTGCCCGTCCCGCCAGACAACACAACAGGAACAATCTTGCCCCCCTTTTTACTGTCATGTGCCATTTCCACAGTCCTCATCTCTATTGAAAGACAAATATTCATGACCTGCTAGGCAATCTTGTGGCAGATAGTCGGAAAGACTGCTGAAGGCGCATGATTTGGCTTAATAGCCTTGCCCGGAATGTCAATTATTGCCCCTACAAATACAATCGACATACAGGCCCAAGCCAACGATAGACTGGCATTTATCAACGGCCCGTCTGATCTGAAGCTATATATTCAGAAATGAGATTACAAAACGTTTATTTTACTTGAAGTTTTGGCCAATGAACGCATCAATCTGTTCAAGACCATAAGAAATAGAACATTATTCAGTCGTGTTTGAATATTTTCTATTCACAAACAAGACCAGCGATAGTATGCGTTACATCATTCAGCCGACAAAATAAAAATGGAAGCGTCATGACTGAGAACCAGACTTACCCAATCATTCTTGACTTGGTTGCGGAAATTGTTTCTGCCCACGTCTCCAATAATCAGACCGATCCGGCTGCTATTCCGGGCCTGATCAAAGATGTTTATCAGGCGCTGAAAACGGCTGACCAGCCTGTGAACGAACCTGAAAAGCTTCAGCCTGCCGTTCCGGTCAAACGCTCTGTCTTCCCTGACTACATCATCTGTCTTGAAGATGGTAAAAAACTGAAAATGCTCAAGCGCCACTTGCAAAGCGCCTATGGCATGACGCCTGAACAGTACCGTGAACGCTGGGGCCTACCGACCGATTACCCCATGGTTGCCCCCAACTATGCTGAACGACGTTCCACACTGGCACGCGAAATCGGTCTGGGCCGCAAAATTCACGCGACACCGGAAGGTGAAGAAACCACAGGCCGTGGCCGTCGCCCGAAAAAAGCTTCCGCTTAAGGATCAAATCGTCTGTGGGCACTAAACTGGTTCATGCTCACAGACCGTTTGCATATTGACGAATGCCTCGACTGTAGTGAAATCTGGAATGCGTCAGCGGTGTTAAGTGCCGGTGGCGCATTTCGTGTTTTCAGGGCTTACGTTCCTGCCCGCGCTGCGCAGGATTTGAGGCCTTGTTTGTCAGATTGTATGTATCCGGAAGGTTAGCATGACCAAGTCTGAGCTGATTGCCATTCTCATGAGGAAGCATCCGCATCTTCAACTTAAGGACATCAATCTGATCGTAAATACGGTTTTTGGCTCGATTTCCAAGAGTCTGGCAGACAATAACCGTGTTGAACTGCGTGGTTTTGGTGCCTTCTCCATTAAGGAACGCGACCCGCGCGTGGGCCGCAACCCCAAGACAGGCGAGCAGGTTCAGGTTTCCAAGAAGTTCATACCGTTTTTCAAAACGGGCAAGGAACTGCATGCCCGAATCAATAAAGCCCGAGAACGCTAAAGCTCTGCCGGAACGGCGCTTTCATCCATAAAGCGTTTTGCCAACTGCAAATCTGCAACAAAACGCTGATACTCCCGCGCTTTGTCTTCTTCGCTGGGAAGACGCAGCAGATAGGACGGATGAACGGTCACAAGCCCCTGCCCCCCCCGATCAAGCGGTATTAGTCTGGAACGCTCACGAGAAATTGTTACAGGTCGTCTCAGCAGGCTTTGTGCGGCTGTAACGCCCATCATGACAATCAAGACTGGCTTGATAAGCCGACGCTCTGCATCCAGCCACATGCGACAGCTATCAATGTTTTCCTGTTCTGGCTTCTGATGTAATCGGCGCGTACCCCGCCAGACAAACCGGAAATGTTTGACGGCATTTGTGACATAAACATCAGGACGCTCAATGTCAGCTTCCTGCAACGCACGGTCAAGCACCTGCCCCGCTGGCCCCACAAAAGGATGCCCGCCAAGGTCTTCCTTGTCCCCCGGTTGCTCGCCCACCAACATAATCCGTGCGCTAATCGGCCCTTCACCAAACACTGTGCGGCTAGCTGGTTGCCAGAGTGCACACGCATGGCAATTCATTGCTTCAGCCCCGAGAACGTCTAGCGTCGGAGCCTCAGCAACATCTTGATGGCTGGGGGGAATGACACTGTTCGGGTACCCAGACCAGACACCCTGCCCGTCTGGTTGCCAGAGAGACAGCTGGTGCTCTGTTGCTGTCCTCGTACCAGGGCCAAACAGAATTTGTCGTTCATTCCACTGCATGCGTCGATACGGTGTTTCGACAGACCACGCTACAGCCACCCGTGCGCGGCAATATGTCGCATTTGCCTCGACCACATAGTGTGCAGGATGATCAGTCCACACCCCGTTGCCACCATTACGGAAAAATGCGGCAAACTCTGTTCTAAATCGCAATGTTTCTGCTTTGACGGCGTCTGCCAACGCTTCAACCTGTATAAGGTCAGCATCGTCCGGTTGGGTGGTTATATCCAGCCCCTCATGCACGATACGAAAAATCAGCCGATACAGCAGAGAAAATCGCTGTGGGTCAGAGGCCTGAAACGCAAAGAGTAAGAGCTCAACCACCCGACGTGAAAGTCGCAGGGGTTGTTCTTGTGCCGTTGTATCTGCCCGCCCACCCAACGCTATGGGGTGAGTTTGAAACAAAGCACTCTCAGGAAGAACGCTCCAAACCAGACGGTCGGGCGCAGTCCCGGCAAAAACATGGTGGCGCAATTCTCGCCGCCATGTTGCCATATCAACCTGATGCGCCAGAAGAATCTCTGTCACAGTCTATTACCCTTCAGACCAGCATAATTCAGCGTTACCGTTTGCTGACCCGACGCCGGATACGGGCCAAAACGGATGCCAGATCAATAACCCCCAGCACATGCAGAATAACGCCATACAGCAAGGCTCCGAACACAATCATGCTGCCTAGCCAGAGCATGCGCAGCAATAGACTGGCAGGGAAACCGACAAGACGCTCTACCCCGAACAAACCAACCGCCATGATCACGGCTGCGGCAACAGTCAAAACAACACGACGCGTTGTTGTAGAGGCCAGTTGCAAGGCGCTCCGTTGACGCAGAATAACGGCAAGACAGGCAACGTTCACAAAGGCTGCAATACTACTGGCCAAAGGCGGCCCTACATACAGAAGCGGCTTCATGAACAGCAGGTTCAAAACAAAATTAAACACCAATATGCCAATGCCAATATAAACGGGCGTCCGCGTGTCTCCTCGTGCAAAAAATGCTGGCGACAAAACCTTCACCATCACGAAAGCAGGCAGCCCAATCGCATAGGCACGCAAAGCTTTTGCTGAAAGAAGCGCGTCATGTTCGGTAAATGATCCGTGCCCAAACAAGACAATCATGATGGGCCCCGCTAGCACCAGAATACCAGCAACGGCAGGCAAGGTTAGCAACAGCACATATTCAATGGACCGATTTTGCGCGCTGTGGGCCGCATCTTCCTCACCCGCAGCCAAATGGCGGGTCAGAACCGGTAGCAACGTCGTGCCCGCTGCAGCGCCTAAAACGCCTAATGGCAACTGATTGATCCGATCAGCAAAATACATCAGAGAAACACTGCCGGACGGCAACAATGTTGCAATAATGGTATCTATTGTCAGATTGATCTGGCCAACCCCGCTCCCCACCAATCCCGGCACCATCCGGCGTACTAGTAAGCGGATGCGCGGTGTAAGCTGCGGCCAAAGCGGCATCAGACCAAAACCCGCACGCTGGCATGACCACAGCAGCAGCCCCAGTTGCACAACGCCTGACGCCGTTACACCCCAGGCCGCGGCATAAGCCACATTCGGCATGAATGGAGACGCAAACAGGATGGCGGCAATACCAACCACATTAAATGCCAGATAGGCAGCGGCAGCCATGCTAAAGCGATGAAGGCCATTCAAAACACCCGCTACCAAGGCGGCAGCGCAGATCAATACCAGATAGGGAAAGGTAATGCGGCTCAGGCTGACACCAAGCGCGTAGCGCTCCCCCGTTTGCAGAAACCCCGGTGCAATGACGCGCAGCACCTGCGGCATAAAGATTTCGCCCAGCACGCATAAAAACGTCAGCCACACCAGCATCACCCCGAGTGCCCGCCGAGCAAATGAGCGTGCTTCATCTTCTCCTTCCTTCGTCAGAATGGAAGAGAAAAGCGGCACGAAGGCTGCATTAAACGCACCTTCACCAAACAGTCGGCGGAACATATTCGGCAGACGAAAGGCCACCTGGTAGGCATCCTGCATAATGCCTGCCCCCATAAAAGCAGCCAGAAGCTGGTCACGCACCAAGCCAAGAATGCGGCTGAGCATGGTCCAGCCGCCAACTGTAAGAAAATGTCTGAACATGATTGCCGCTTATAAGAGGAGCCCGTTGCCGAGAGATAGAGTCCTTATTACCGAAAAGCCAAAATATTCAGCAGGAGCAGCAAACAAAAAGCGGTAATTATGCTACCCAGAGGCAAGTGCATGCCCATATTATAAAACAACACAGCCGCCTGACTGACAAAAAATGGCGGGAAATAGGGTTTTTTCAGGCGGAAGAGGAGACTTGCCCATAATGCCAGACCATCACGACCAGCCCGTTCTTTCCGGGCCTCCGCGCTGCGTTCTTGTGAAACCGAGCCATCGGTCTCGGCGCGGGCAGGAAATTGCGCGGGCTGTTCTGGCGTTTTTTATTCTGGCAATGGCCTTCTATACCATCCACGGCTTCCTGCCCGCTTTGGTTTGGGGCTGTGTTTTTGCGGTCGCGACATGGCCACTTTACACCCGCGCCCGCGCTGCGTGGCCCAAAGCAGCTAACGGCCTGCTTCTGCCGTTTCTGTTTACCGCCGCTATGGCCCTTATTTTTGTTATCCCCATGATGCTGATTACGCTCGAGGCCGTCGGTGAGGCCCAGAGCGCCCTCAGTTGGCTGGAAAAAGCGCGTCAGTCTGGCGTGCCAGTTCCCGAAGCCGTGTCGCACCTTCCCTTTGGCAGTCAGGCCCTTACTAACTGGTGGCAGGCGCATCTGGCCAATCCGCAGGATGTTTCCGGGCTGACAGGCGCGCTCGATAGCCGTGGCATGGCGTTGACCAAAGCGGTCGGAGCGCAGATCGCACATCGCGGCACGCTCTTTTGCTTTTCCATTGTGACACTATTTTTTCTCTATAAGGACGGGGTTTCCGTCATTCGCCAGTGCCGCGTTGCCTCACGCCGCGCCTTTGGCAAACGGGGGGAAACAATTGCCCGTCAGATTGTTGCCTCCATCCACGGCACTGTTCAGGGGCTTGTTCTGGTCGGCATGGCAGAAGGTGTGCTGATGGGCATTGTCTATTTCCTAAGTGGTGCCCCCCACCCTGCCCTGTTTGGCGTCATGACGGCTGTGGCAGCGATGATCCCCTTCTGCGCCATGATTGCGATTGGCCTGGTCTCGCTGCTTATTCTGGCACAGGGCGCATCAGTCGCAGGGATTGTAACCTTCTGCATTGGGGCTGTGGTCATTTTTGTTGCGGACCATTTTGTGCGCCCCGTTCTGATTGGTGGCAGTACAAAGCTTCCGTTCCTATGGGTGCTTCTGGGTATTTTGGGCGGAGCCGAAACGTGGGGCCTACTCGGCCTGTTTGTTGGGCCAGCGGTCATGGCAGCTCTTGATCTGCTCTGGCGGCGCTGGACGGTCAGCAGTGCGCGCTCGCAAAATACTGTGCAATCCTGATAGCAGAAAGGGTGTTCAGTTTTTGAACACCCGCACAGCAACTTAGATTTTTTGGAAACCAAGAAACAAGATATCGGGCAGGCGGGATTCGAACCCACGACCCCCAGTCCCCCAGACTGATGCGCTACCA
>JAEIHY010018869.1:0-10700 GCA_018904565.1 Drosophila tsacasi
GCATATGAGCCTCTCTCTCTCTCTCTCTTCCTCTCTCACTCTCTCCGCTGTGGCAGTGGCTCTTGTGCTCCTTCGCCCTCTCCCTCTCCTTCTTCTTTCTCTTCTTTTTCTTGTCTTCTGTGTGTGTGTGTGCAGGATCCCCACATGGCCACCTTTGCTCTCACCCTTTCTCTTTCTCCTTCTCTTTTTTCTACTCTTATTCCCTCTCCCTCTCTCTTGTCAGTGCCTGGCAGCATCAATACATCATTTTCGTCTTTTCTCTGGCTCTTGTGCTTATGTGGGTGTGTGTGTGTTTTTGGGGGGCATTTCCCTCTGTATGTGTGTGTGTGTTGATTTTATGCCACTCTTTTCACTTTGTTTTTTAGCTTTTTTCGGTTTTCCCTTTTTTTTTTTTTGTTGCAGTTTTGTGTATGTGTGTGTGTATTTTTGGGTATTTTTTGTTTAATATTTAAATAAATAATTAGCAAAAAGGGATATACACATGTGTGTGTGTGGGAGGGGAAGGGGAAGGGGGTTTTTGTGTACTGTGTGCGTTGCTAATGATGTTTGAAATTGTAAAGCAAATGCAAAGGCATGCCCCGAATCCGAACTGAAGAATAATGGGGAGCCAGTATAGCATCTCCTTCTGCTCCCCATCCTTCTCCAGGATCCCTGGAGCTCTCTGTGGCATTTATATGCTGCTCCTTCTACCTCCAAATCCTTTTGCCATATATACACTTAGTCAGAAAGGAGAAGGGAGTTATCCTTTAGCCTCAATTAATGGCCAAGAGTTTTTAAATGGGGAATTGTTGGGGCAAAGAAGAAGAAGAAGAAATGGTTATCAAATATAAATTAAAAATAAATAACATAAACCATAAATGAATACATAGAAATATTTCATATAAAATATAAATAACAAAAAATAATAAATGGGACTCTCGCTTTGCTCGCTCACCTATTATAACTGTTTCTCTCTCTCTCTCTCTGTCCCTCTCTTATTATAAATGTTTACACGGCTGGAGCAGCAGAAAACTATTATATATAAAAGAGAGATTTAATATACAAAATAGGCAAATCAGGCGTTTAAGTGGCAGTCTTTGCAAGTCCTTTGAGTTCATGAACTTCTAAAATAGAAAGCATTCAAAAAAGAGGGGAAAAGGGTTACAAACTTTGGACACAAAAGGGGGCACAAAGGAGCCACAAAAGGGATACAGCTGAGGGCTACTCCTCCGGCCTAGAGTGGCGGCGTGTGCCACCTTAACCCACATTATATCCATCGATTTGCTTTGATTTATTGTCAAAAAAAAGCGAGAATAAAAAACAGAAACCGCACAATGCAGCCGCGTTAACCCTTTCCAAGCCAAAAGTAAAAAAAAGCCGCAGGGGGTTGATACATGCACACAAGTATATCCCCTTTCGTTAAATCAGAAGAAGCCCGGCCACTCGAGCTTAAGTTGAAGCACAATTCATAACATTGCCTTCGTACTAATTACAAAAAGTGCTTGCTCGCCCCCAAAAACCTCCTGCAGGAATCCAGAAATAAGGTCCTGACGAGAACAACAACAGCTGCTGCGAATCTTGAGCTCTCCTGCCCTCTCTCTGAGCCGAGTCCAAAAACCAAAAACTCACTTCAGACAAACAGCTTGAGACAATGCCGCCGCGCATGCTGCAACCTCAGGAGGGGCAACAGCACACATGGGCGGCGGCGGTGGTGCCGAAAGGGGGGCAGAGCACGACGACGACGACGACGACGAGTGAGTTGACATGTGCCAAGCACACGACAATTGTGAACAAACGCGAGGAGAGAAAAAAAGGGGGAAAAATATATACAATAAATATATATATAAATAACAGGAACAGCAAAGCTTGGAAATTAAGGAGGAGGGTTAGGTAGGGAGGACTTTCATTGATACAATTGCCAATGAGCTGGAAAATATATACGGTGGAGTATCCTATACAATTAATAAATAAATAATTCGTATGAAATAATACAAAATCTAATTCATAAATATAATTAATTGTAAGAGTTCAAAGATTCTTATAAAACTCTCTTAGAGAGCGGAAAGAGATCAAAAGATCTATTTAGTTCCACTTTTTCCTTTTCTTTTCTCTTTTCTTTTCTCTCTCACTTCGAACGCTCTCTCGCTTTCGTTCTCTCGCCCACTCTCTCTCTTCCATTCTTAGCCTGCCATCGCAAGAGCGAACGCGAGAGATAGTTTCCTTTTAGTTTGAACTTTGAGAGAGCAATCGAGAGAGATAGAAAGAGAGAGAGAGAGAGAGTTCTTTTTGGGCTGCAGTTTCAGAGAGCGAACGAGAAAGAGTTTTTTTTTTAAGTTTAAATCGTAAAGAGAGGGTTGCAAGCAACAGCGAACGAGAGAGATTATTTTCAGGAGAAACACAGAGAGCACGTTTTGCTATCGACTGAGAAAAATAGAGAGTTTATTTTAAGGTTAAACTCTGAGAAAGTTCCACAAGAGTCTCAAGAAAGAGTGCATAATATTAATTATAATTATAATTATATAATTCGAATAACTCATTCTTGATTTTACATGTGGAAGCCTTGGGGGAGTCACTCTCGCAATCTCACCTTTCTCTCTCTTTCGAGAGAGGTCAATTCTTTTTAGTAAGGTTGGAATTTTAACATTTCACTTAACATTTTTGGTTCGCGCGCGAGAGATTTTAACCGGTTCGTTTTTGTGCAATTCTTCATGGGTTATTTTTTTGTAATGTTTTTTTTTTCAAAGCTCCTTTGAAGTGGCAACCGGGGCAAAAATATTAAATGAAACCCAAAAATAAAAGGGGCAGCCAGGAGCGGGGGCACGCTAAAAGGGTGCTCGATACGAAAGCCTTGCCAGCCATAAGCTGACCACACACACGGACATGGGGGGGCGGACCATTGAAGTGGGCACAAAAACCCAAAATAAAAATTAAAAAAAAAAAAAATACTGAAAACCCTCCAACTTTCTGATAAAAAAAAAAGAAGTAATGCCCGGCAAAGCCACCCGCATTTTAGTTAATTAACTCATTTGGTTTTTCGGCAAATGCCAGACCCCGCTTCTTGTATTAATTGATTTCAGAGGAAAAAAAACGAAGAGAAACAGGAAAGGGAGCTGGAAAAACCTGGCCAAGAAAACTATTTTCGAGTTAACAGGCAGAACCAACAAGTGCCTGGCTTCCCACGGGGATTGCTGCTGATCGATTTTGGGCCCAGCAAAAAGTCAGCGAAAGAAATGGAAAATACCTCTGGCGACGGGAATCGCAACTGAAACTGAAAAGTATCCTTTCTGGCCCTCTTCTGGTTCCTCTCTCTCTCTCTCTGTTGGCCATTATGAAAACAATTTTCAAGCTTAAGCAGCTCACGGCAGCGGCGACGAGGTCTTAAAACAGAGACACAGCCGAGGGGACAGAGGAGAGGAGTGAGGGATACCAACCACTGAAAGCCACCCATTGCCACAGTCTCTCTGTCTGTCTGTCTGACTGTCTGGCAAAGGACTCGTCGTGGCCAGGACTCGTGGATATTGCAGCCTCCTGCCTGTCGGTTGTTTGTACTTAAGAGCTTTTAAATATCATAAATATATATCTATGAGGAGACGACGACCCCCATTCCCAAGTAATGAGAACGATGATGTTGACAAATATGCCGCTGGCGGGGCCAAGAAAAATGATTTGCTTTCAGGGGTAAATACACTAGGATATTATAGAGTCCTGTATGTATTTGTCATTAAGGGAAGTTGTGTTTTTCTAGATCTGTTGTGCCTTTTTCCTCCTCCCCTCAATCCAAAAGAAATGTTGCTGTGTAACGACTTCCTGCTTAAGTCCTGAGAAAGTAGTGGGGGTTAGGGTTTACTCTATCGATATCGTCCCTGGCTTAGAGCCCCAAACCAAAGCTAAAAGCAATAGTTTTTGCAGGAGCCCATCGACTAATTTCCAAAGTTCTTTATTGCCTGCAACGCCCCCCTTGAAGGATCCTCCTTGGGCATTGGGCTGGGCGTCGTCCTTTTTTTGCCTAGCTTCCGGTATTTATACAAATAAAATTGCACAGAAAATACCCGAAAAACCAAAGCCGAATACAAGTACAAATCAACAGAAAATCGAAGCCCTGGCGGGCGGCGGCTTCCAGGCTTCCCTAGCAAAAGTCATTGCCATTTTCCGGGCTTAGAAGGAAGCCTTAAAACTTGGCAATGGGTTTGGTTTTTGGGTTTGGGTTTGGGTTTGGACTCCCCCTTTCCTCCCTCTCTCTCTCTCTCTGTTGGTCTGGAATCCCAGACTAATTTGCCAAAAAAGTTTGCACCGCATATTTTTGTAACCTTCTTCCTGGCTCCTGTTTTGTTGTTTTAATTTCTCATTTGGCATTTGATTCCGGGGAAAGCCACCACCCATCGTCCCCCACGAAGGTCAGCACTAATAGCAGGCAAACATTTTCAAGTCAAGGCTTATCGATACGAACGATAAACTATAAATTTGTTCCCTGTTTTTCCTGGTTGCTAATGCAGACAGGGGGGGGGTGGCCGGTGGCCGGGACTCCAGGAACTCCAAGGACTCCAGGACTTTGGGACTGCCGGAACTCTGGAATGTTTTTTAAGCCTTCCGACCATCGGGTTGCTGCTGCTGCTACTGCTGCTGCTGCTGCTGCTGTTGTCGTTGTCGGCCAACAAAAGTTTTTGCAACGTATTAATTTGGCTAAATTTAACCCGTAATGACTTTAAAAGTAAAATTAATGAGGGTCGATAGTTGGCTTTGGCGCCCCCAAACTTTTAGCAACATATGTGGCGGACGTTAAGCGAATTTTTAAGTGAGGGCAAAGGGAGATAGCTACTCAAATATATATCTATATCAATATATATATATAAATATATCTTTCTAGAAAGAAGTACTAGTATATAGATGTATATTTTTTATCTTGTAGTATTTTTTTAATGATTTTTATACTGCTTATTCGAGGTTTTAATGCAGTTACTACTCTGTATAGTTATTTTTTATATAAAAAACAGTTCTAAATCAAATAATATACTTTATACAAATTCTAATATTTCGAATTTTCTTAAGTTTTAAAATATTTTTCTTGTATTTAAAACTGTTGACTGTAATGAACAAATTCTCTAGGAAAATAAAAATTAAATGCAAGTGTGACCATGCTCTCTCCCTATTTTACAATGTCTAAGGCCCTATAAATCACTGTAAAAGCCGCAAAATAAATGCTAGAAAGCTAAATTCAAAACTTTACATACTTAAGCCACATTTTTAAATGAAATTAAAATTAATTTAAATTAATCAAAACATATATACTAAAAAAAATATTAATAATTAACCCTAATTTGTTCTTGTTTTACTTTATAGCGCGCTACCCAGGCCGAGAAGGAAGTGAACACACTCAAAGAGCAGCTATCCACCGGCAACAGCGACAACAGCGATAACAGCGACACAGGTGCAGCAGCAGCAGCAGCAGCAGTTGCAGCAGCAACAGCAACAGGAGCAATCACAGATAACGAGGAGGAGCAGCAGCAGCTGAATAGCTCCATCGTTGCAGCGGCATTAACGCTGCAGCAGCAGAACGGCAGCAATCTGCTCGCAAATACAAATACGCCGTCGCCCTCGCCGCCGCTGCTCAGCACCGAGCTGCAGCAGCAGCAGCAGCAACAGTTGCAGTTGCAGCAGCAGAGCGGCGGCGTCGTCAGCGGCGCCTGCCTCAATCCGAAGCTCTTCTTC
This sequence comes from Drosophila tsacasi, assembly GCA_018904565.1. Taxonomy (NCBI): domain Eukaryota; kingdom Metazoa; phylum Arthropoda; class Insecta; order Diptera; family Drosophilidae; genus Drosophila; species Drosophila tsacasi. The sequence continues at coordinate 5,686 of JAEIHY010018869.1, forward strand.
AGCCACGCCCAGCAGATGATGATGGAGGCGGCTGCAGCGGCAGCAGCGGCGGCCTTGCAACAGCAGCAACAGCAGCAATCTCCACTCCACTCACCGGCCACCGATGTTGCAGCAACAGCAGCAACAGCAGCAGCAACAGCGGCCACCAATATGCCATTGGAGCAGTCAATAAAAAATGAGATGCTGGACGGCAGCAACAACAGTCATCAAGATTTGCAGCTGGACGAGGATGAGGACGAGGATGAAGAGGAGGAGGAGGAGGAGGATGATGAGCAGCAAGAGCAGGCACACCAACAACAGAAGCAAGAGCCAGAGCAGGACGACGATGAGGATGAGGATGAGGAGGAGGAGAATGCCTCGATGCAATCGAACCCAGACGATATGGAGACCGAGACCAGAACTGAGCCAAGTGCCACAACGCAGGCGTTGGAACTTTTAGATGAAGACATCAAGGAGGAGGCTAGTTTAAATGTAACAACAACAACAACAACAACCACAACAACAGCAACAACAACAACCAGCGAGAATAGCAATAATAGTTGTAGTCGAAAGAACACCAACACCAACAACAATGAAAGTAACACCAACAATGAGCAACAAGTTGCCGCTGTTGTGGCTGCCAATAGTGCCGAGGACGATGATTGCGCCAATAACAACAATACCAATACCACCACCACCACCACCACCAGCAATAACAACAACAACAATAATACAAATACAACAACAACCAGCAACACAGCCACCAGCAATACCAATACCAATAATAACAACAACAGTAATACAAATAACAACAATACCAACAACACCAACAACAACAACAGCGGCAGTGGCAACAGCGAGAAGCGCAAGAAGAAGAACAATAACAACAACAACGGCCAGCCAGCTGTTCTATTAGCTGCCAAAGATAAAGAGGTAAGTTTAACCAAAGGTTACGGGTTAAGTGCAAGTTAATATATATATGTATGTATAAGTTTATGTGGAACTTTTTAAAGTTTAGGCAAATGTTGTTCAAAAAAATAAAGCTATCCTGGAGTTAGTTAACCACCGGTTAGGTGTTATATCGGTGTTAATTATATTATATATATTTTTCTTATAACATTTTAAAGTATTTGCTAGTGTGTTGTTGAAAAATTAAGCTAACCTGGAGTTAGTTAACCCCTGGTTAGGCTTAAATTCCTAGGAGGTAACCTAGGAGTACATTTAACATTAGCTTTCACTAACTGCTGCTGTTAGCCAAAACTAAATGCATACCAATTCAGCTCTAAGTAAAATATACTTTAGCTTAATGGCCACCCTTTAATCCTCACATTAAGCAGCTGGCAACCCCTTTTCCGAACTTCAAACACCACAAAAATGTGAAAAAAGGAGTGAAACGAAGGAGTAAAAAAAGGAGTTACAAAAAAAAAGAAGTTCAGCTTTCCCCCGACTTTAAGTGACTTTTTAATTTAATAAACTGTAGCGGACTAAGGTCGAATATCCCCTTAGAAAAAGGGGATTGCAGTCCAAGCCAAAAAGAGGAAGAGGACCCCAACCCACTGAAGGACAATTACCCGGCGCAATGAAATGTAAAACCGTTAAGATTAGACAAACGTCGCCGCTGGAATGCTGCTGAAGAGTGTGTGTGTGTGTCGGAAAAGTCGGGGAAAATCCAGGGAGAAGGAGCGGCATTCCAACCGCAGACGGCGACGCACGACTGACCGAGGACCGAGGACCGTAGACCGTGGACCGTGGACCGTGGACCGACCTCCGTCTGCAGAATCTCGCCACTTGGCCACCTCCCTCCTCTGGGCCAGCACGCACAATTGAGAAAACACTTGCACAAATAAACAAACCCCCCTTTACACCACCACCACCACCCACTTTTCCGGGCACTTTTCTTGTAATTTTCTAGCCAAACACAAAAAATGTTGCCCGAGTACGAGCGAGAAACCGAGACCGACCAACGAAAAAAAAAAAAAGAAAAAAAGGGAAACAAGGCAAACAAATGAGCGGCGGGACTTTTGACTTTTTCTTTACACGCCCAAGACAGCAGCCAAAAGGGATAGCGGGAAAAAATGCCACAACGAAAAAAAAGGAAGGAAAATATATATGTATAAATATAGGGGGAAAAGGAAAAACATAGAGCCTTCTTCCTGGGGAACAAAAAGTTAAAGGGAAACTTTTTTTTGTTGTCCGCCACAGACAAGGACAAGGACAAGGACTAAACGGGGGGTGTAAAGTGATATCATTAAAATATTGACAAGACAATTTTTACGCCTACAAATTTGTTGAATGCCTTTGTTTACAGAGCAGAAGAAAGTGGGAGGAGGAAAAAGGGGTTTTCCGACGGTTTAAATTTGCCTAAAATAACTGAAGTTTGGGGATTAGATATAGATATTAAGAGGGTGTGGATTTGTTATTATGTTTGGATATATTACAAGATATTTTAGGGTGATAAATAATACAATTTGTATTGGTTTTACAAAAATATATAAATATGTAAAGATTTTTATATATATTATATTAAATTGATATATTTATATATATCTTTAAATATATTTATACTTAGCAGAAGGTCCCCCCTCAAAAACAAAGCTTGCAATATTTTTAATGATTAAAGCCACAAATAAACTTCCCTCTGTTTAGGTTTCCCATGATTTTGTGCTTTGTTTTTTATATTTCAAACCGCATTGAATGATTGCTTATCGCCCTAAAAGAACCCCAGACACCAACCCTAAGCCATATACAGAAGCTATCAGCAAAGCCAAAGTGCTTCTTGTGGCTTTTTGTGAAGGAAGAAAATGTTGAAGACTGGGTTCTGGATGGCTGCAGCATATTTGCCTTGCATCAATCATTATCATTTGCCATTAAGTGCAGCAGCAGTAGCGGCAGCAGCAAGGAGCTTCCTCCATTAGCAACCCCCAAGGTGTTGCAAGAAGGAAAAGAAGCGCATTTCTTTAATGTTTTATCACTTCACTTCACAACCTAACCAGCCCCAGGGCAGAGTAGTAGTAAGCGGGGGTATCTAGGGTGTTAAATGGAGTATTTGAATTTTTTTTTTTTTTTTCTGTCATTATTTGAAATCCATTAAAAGCTATTTTTGCCACCACCCAAGCCCAAGCTCATTAGTTTGATTACTGGCGCCCTGGCAAACCCAACAGTTCCCTCTCCCCATTCCTCTCGACCAAAAAAACCCCCTCCGAAAACAGCTGTGATAAATGCACTCGCCTGACAACTAAATCACTTATGTGCCGCCGCCACTGGGTGTGCGTGTGTAGATTCAGATTTATCTGTTACACATGTTCATAAATATGCGACAATATTTTCTGTGTTGTCCTCTCGGGACAGCAGCCAAAGATGATCGACAGGAATATGAGCAGTGGCGGCGGCGGCAGCAGTGCCATAAAGAAGCACGAAAAAAAAATAAGAAAATACAGTATGGCCAGCTTAGGCAGAGTTTAAACCAGTGTGGCCTTGCTCAACTTGTAAATTAGTTAAGTGTACATAGTATATAAACCTTTTGTATAAAAACCTCTTCATAAAGGCAACTCAGAGTGATTAGTTTAGGGAAAGTTGAGACCAGTGTGCATCATAAACTCAGTGTGACCAAATTAAAAGAAGCCTAAAGACCCGTGTGCCCTTGCTCATCATGCAAAAGTACGCCCTAGATATATATTTTTTAAGCCAAAAACAAATCTGTAAATACATATATTCCCCCGCATCGAGGGCCCTCTGTAGATTCGAAAATCGTTGCCCAGAAATCATGTTAAATGGAATTGCAACAGTTGTTTGTTGTTAGAATCCAGAGTGCAACAGCTCTAGCCGCCAGTTTTGTGCGTTTGTTTTGGCTATGAGGCATGTGTTTATTTTTTCGCAGAAGTGCATTTTTATAGACAAAGTGCTTTGGGCCGTCGCCTTTCCAAAAATAAAACGCAATACAGCAAAAAAAAAAAAAAAGAAAGAAATATAGAAACAAGATGAAAATAAAAATGGAAAATAAAAATGCAAATAAAAGCGAAAAGAAATAATCGAAAAGAAAGCAGAAATTAAACGCTTCTTGACAGCGCAAACAAATGAACAACAAATTAGCAGCCAGCTTCCGCTTCGATTTTGCTTTTTTGCTTTTTTGTTACTAAATACCAGGCAGCTTTTCTCAAACAAAAACGACACGTTATTATTTTTGTAGTTTTTTTTTTTTTAGTTTTTTTATCACGCCGCAAACAAAAACAAACCACAATGTATTTATTAAATCACAAAATATCAGCTTCATTTGGGTTTTTTATCCAACGGAAAAAGTGTATATGATATATAAGGGTGTGTGTGTGCATATTTAGAGAATTTCTTTATCGACACATTTCCACATATTTGTGCATAAACAATGAAAAAAAAAAAAAAAAACAGATTAACCACATACACAAAAATCCAAATCAATTTTTTATGACCTTTGTTTTGCGGCTAGATTTAGTTGTTTATCCTAACACTATGGGAATTTATATGGGTTTATATATATATATTTTTATATATATTTTTTTGATTAGCAGCCTTATACATTTACGAGCCATTAGGGGGAAATTCATTGATAAGTTCCTACGATATGGCAATGTTTAATCATTAAATTCTTTAAATTAATTGACTTTTTAAATGGGAATTATAATGGTAATTTGCTAGGAGTTGAATGTATAAATTAATATAGTTTTATATGGATTTTTGTAAAGGTTTCTATAAAGATTTTTTATATAGATTTTTATAAAAATGTATACATTGATTTTTATATACGTTACATACATTATTATACAGATTTGTATATTAATTATTATATATATTTTTATATAGATTCTTTTAAATTTGTGTTTGTACATTTACAATATCAGCAAACATTATTTGAGTTGAATTTTGGAAACCTTTTCGGTGATAAGACAACCGATCATTGAGCACCCGCATCGCTCTCTGAGCTCCCTCTCCCAGCTCCCATAGATAGTTCTTTGGGAATGAATAATCGTAATTATAATCATAATAATTATTCGATTTAGGCTTAT
>JAEIHY010018871.1:0-24949 GCA_018904565.1 Drosophila tsacasi
AACAATTAATTTAAATTGATGCACAGACGCCGCCACAAAGTATGCAACACAAAATGACAAAAAATATACAAAATGTTAAAACCTTACAGCAAGGGTATTTAAACTTCGGCTTTTGTCGAAGTTAGCTTCCTCTCTTGTTTTTTTTTTAAGGTTAATGGCATTTGTGGTGTCGATATTGCAGCTTCTGAACACCAACCAAATATCTATAATTTTAAATTTAAGGATTTCATTCAGGAAATATACTTTTTTTAACTAAAAGTTGACTGATATCTAATAACCTATGTATGTACATATATTAATAAATTGTGCGAAAGAAAATAATACAACATTTTCCATGGTTGGGAAATCAAATGTATTTTCCTTAAAATCAAAAATCGATGCCATAAAAAAATTAATAATATGCAAATTATGTTTCAAATAATTTCCACTAGTTTATTTCATAAAAAACCCACCTATGAACCAAAAAAGCTTTTTTGGAACTATTGCAAAATGCCACGCGATAAACAGGTGATATGAATTAATGGAAAAAGCTCTTGTCAGATCGCTCATTACTATCGATAGCTGAAAATAATCAAGAAGAATTCAGTCTGAACAACAATCGACCCAGACCCACACCCAACCAAAGATCAAAGGAATTAACACTTTTGGTTTTGTTTGGTATTTCATTTAATGGTTGTATACATATATGTTACTTCCATGCAATTTAAATATCGTAGTTTCATCGTCTCGTTCAAATTTTGGTGCGATGAAATATAGATCTCTCAATTTTTGTTCCGACGTTAACTCGCCAGCTTGCATATTAATCCAACCTGGCGGCACACATTTCGAGGATGATTATTACTTCTTTTTTGTTCTTGGTATATGCATATGTGGGATAAATTTAAAATAAATAATGAGAACGTACAAACGGGGCCACAGCACTTTCTTTTAACATAAAGCGCCTCCTTGTTTATCACTAGTTTTCCTACTTTTGCTACGGGATCTCCGCCCAGTTGACTCCTCCTGTGCCAAGTTATTTAATTAGTTTCGAGCGTAGTCTCCTACATCTCCAGTATTTTTGTTGATTTCTTCAATTATGTTCATGCGGGGAAACTGATTGCGGATATGCATTATATATTGCATTGGAAAACTAGGATATCGGGCTTTGGACTACGAACTTTTAATTTCTAGCTTGACTCTGTTGTTTTACTCTCTCCTTTATTATTGGAAATTTCTGAGTAGTATCTAGGTGGAGTTTCTCAAAATGACGCTGTTATTCAAAGGGGTGGACTGTATAGTTGTATAGATGCGTGTTCCAAAAACGACGGATGGGGATGGATGGTGTAGGGGCTGGCTCCGTTTGTGTTGCTCTTTTGTTTAACCATTTAGACAAGTTGTTATTCGCCATTCTTTTGCTCGTCCTCAGATTCCGATTCTAAAAAGAAAGATTGGAGGAAAGGTCAGTGTTTTCCAATATATTTTTATAGTGCTCCTACATCCGACAATGTGAGACGTCTGTCCAAATGATTATTGGCCAAATGTAACTATGATTAGTTATATGGACACCCAATCACTCAAATGCTCTGGCACAATTCCTTCCCTGGCAGCCTACGCGAAACGTTTCTGGAGACGTTCGGGGCTTGTATTTACCAGGATTGTGCAAAACAAGTCTAGTCTGCTGCCTGAAGCGAAGCTTTTGTCCGAACGATTATTGGCCAAGAGTAACCATGGAAACGGGTTATATGGACACCCAATCGTTCTTTTGCTCTGGCATACTGTACATGAACCCTTTAAAATTGCGCCCCATTTTTATGGAAGCGCTTCAAAAGCTTGGTAAGAAGCATGCTGCTCAGTGGATCTAATAGTGGTGCTGTGTCCAGGTTTTCATTGGCCTGCGATGCTCTGGAGTTAGAGGAGCAACGAGGCAAGCAAAAAACCCAAATGCTCTTGCAATTTTGTACAATGAAAGTGTCATCCGGGACAAGACCATTCTCAAAAATTGCACTCGTATATATTAAAAAATACAAGAAATTAACCTACCTTCTTCTGCTGATTGGAGCCATTCGACAAACTTGCGCATTTGTTCGAGGAAATGCATCTTTCCTTTGTTGGAGTGACCGTCCTTGTACCAGCGCAAGATGATCTCCTCGGACAGGACCTCGGTCTTGTAGAACAACAAAATGATCTTCTGGAAGGCCTTCATAAAGTTCATGTTCTCGTAGCAGAACTCCTGCACCTTAAGAATCAAAGCCAACTCCGATCGGTCTGTTGAGGCGAAAGCCTGCAACAAGGTGCAGTAAGTCTTCAAATGACGAACCGCCTGGTCGGTAACCAGCTCCTCCTTCTTGTTCCATTCGCCCAATGACATGATGGTGGACCAAATCTAAAAGATGTGGGAGTGTTGGGTTACATAAAGTTGTTTGAAACCCTTTATATGGTGTCGACTTACAATAACAATTATTTCATGATCGGGAATGTTGTTGCGTTGCGAGAACTCCTTAATGTCAGCGGTTATCTCATTGTGGGCCTTCTCATCGTTGATATCATCGATGAGGGCCTGCTGCAGTTCGCGCTTGGCCTCTTGGCTGGCCTGAGCTTTGTGCAGCTTAATGATCTCGTTAAGTTCCTTGTCAAGAAAAACTTGTTTAAAATATTCCTCAGTACGTTTGTTTGGTGGGAAAAAGTCCATAAGTCTGCAGATGATACAAAATATTACGAGTTATTTTTCCATTGTTTGTAAAAAACGAAATTTTCTTGTACTGATAACTAGTGTTCGAAATTAAATCGGCACCCAAATGAAGCGAATGTTCATTTGCGAATTGGGTAAAACTCCGTTAAATTTTCTCTAGGAACATCAATTAAGGATGCAAATCGGAGTGATTGACGCATCTTCCTGATAACATTCCAGACCCAGCCCAATAACAACAGAACAAGAAGCCACTTACTTGCTTTCCAGTCCACCCTTCTTAAGCGCCTGTATCAGATATGCAATGCCCTTCTCTTGCTTGAACGTCTGGAACAGCTCTAGTAGAAACTCTAGTGCAATGCCATCCTTGATCAGGTGCTCGTTGTTTAGTACCAGTAAGACATTTGGCGGTACAGAGCCGTTAACTGTGGAATCAGATACATATAATTAGCAAATTGTAGATGTCAGAGTAGTTCGACAAGATCCTGTAAATGATCGTGTCTTGTCCTTGGGTTCGTGGCCTTTGGATGTGGCAATTAGTCATCCAAGAGTCAGTATACCAAGAGTGAGTTCACTTTAGCCCCTCAGCTGCAAGTCGAACAACGAGTGTTCATCGAGACTCAACTAATAAATTAGCTGATTGGGCCGAGAGCAGGTAGCTTTCCTGCAAACTAATAGCAACTCACCTAACCAGAGCGCAGTCATACGCGCAAGCTTGGTGCGTTCACTGGGAGTAAAGCCCTTTACGAATAGTAGAACCTTTCCCATCTCCTCTTCGAACATTTTCTCAAGATACTTGTACCGTCTGATGAGCTTAACAAATACCTGTACAACAGAAATAAAGAACAAGAGAATACAGCTGTTAATTGTTTTCGACAAACTTTAATTAATTGGAAAGCATAGGGTATTAGTTGATGTTGCAACATTAGAAATCCTTAGATTGCTGGCTTAAGATATTTCACAAAATAAAGACAAGTAAACGTAGCTTTTTATTTAGCATAAATTGACGCCGATTACATTGTTGAGATTCTTAACCGGCTCTAATGATATGCACAAACTGTTTCAGTGACTTGAAGGTGAGCAAGTAAATATTTGTGTCGACACATAAGAAATCTCCAGACTGTTAGGGTTTAGAACAAACCAAAGACAAGTAAAATGTGTCGTTTCATATGGCATTTCTTCGACACTGATTACATTTTAAGACTTTATAATCAGTTCTAATGAAATGCATAATAAAAGAATAATTAAAAATGGACTTATCATTGTCCCTTGAGAAAGAAACACATTAACTGGGTAATAAATTGGTTCAAATGTTGAAGTTTTATATATTCATATAGTAGGAATTAAAACGGTTACAAACCTGCTCATGGTTGCGCATGGACTCCATGCTCTCGGGGGCATCAAAGATGCAGTAGTTTGTGCGCGGCTTTTCGCCATCCTGAGATATGGAACCGCCAGGCACTATAAATAGAGGTATAAGTGGGTTAAACGACGTCAAACAGAAAGGGATTCAAAGATACTCACCTAAAAGACCACCCGCAATCAATATATCAAAGAGAACTTCCCCGTAACGACGATAGTCGAGCTTGTTGCCCGCGCTGTCTAGATATTTAGAGATTTGTTCCAGGTCGCCTTCAGTTTTTTCGAGACCAGCAATGACCGCATCACGGAATCCCGTTGGGTCATATTTTTCTCTTTCATCTCTTTTTCTGGTCTTGATGCGTTGACCCGATAGCACTGGTCTTTCAGTTTTTTGACTCATACAATAAATTGCTGCAATATACAGAGAAATTTATCAGATATGTGGGTGCTTTCAGTGTATTGTTGCCTAGTTGGTTTGAGTTTATTGCTTGTGGCTTTTGACTCAATTGGCAAGGTCACTAGATCAATTACAATGCAGATTTGTTACAAGTTCTTCTCGTTTCAATCTTTTTACTCTGGAGAGCGAGCGAGTCTAACCTAAAAATTCCCATGCATGTGCTTTCGGCACTCACACATACGCGCCTGGACGGAGAGCAGAGAGGGCCCTCTCGCTCTAGCACACATGAAATGAAGGGAATGAAAGAAGCGAGAACCGCCCGCCCCAAGAAATCGACAAAGAAACGCAGAATATAAAGTGAAATTTTTGACGTTGTTACTCTTGTAGGTAAACGAGGTCATTGTACATACACACACACAAAAACGCAAGGCCTTTGTGCTAGCGTATATACATAGATGTGTGCGGCTGAGGAAATTGACAAAGTGGCGAAAACGCAAAAATGGAAAATACGTTGCCAAGTACAAATTCGATTAGCACTTAAACTTACACTTTCACTGAACGGAAATAAGTCTGGCCCTGTTCGCCGCTTCCGCGTGTCCTTGTTAGTAATCGAAGGTGGATGCGCTGGTGTAATTCGCGTGAGTGTGTGCGTGCGTGTGCGCCTGTTGCTTTGACGAGAGCCAACTGCGTGCGAGTGGGAACGTGTTTAAAAATATGTAATTTAATTTAACCTCGCGCAGCGCTTACTAATACACGTGTGACGACAGAACACGCTCGAACACTGCAACAGATCAAGGCAGAAAGTCGTCGTTTTCTTCTTTTCGCTTGCTACGAGCTTTCGCACTGTAAAACTGACACGCACGCACACACTCACCCAACAACCGAACAAGGAGAGGGAGACGAAGCAGAATATTTTTTAACGGAATTTACGTTTTTGGCCTTAATATCAACGTTTCGAATTTTGCTCAAATAGAATTCAGACCAAGTCCAGAATTCTATTTTTAACAGCTATCACAATCGGTTACTAGGTATTTGTTGTTTGTGTCTGCGCGCACCACTTTGTTAAATGAAATTCAGCAAGCGAATGACACGAACGAGACGAAGTGAGACGAAGCGATAACGAAGACATGTGGTTCGGCGCCATTTTGAAGCGACACATTTTCAACACTAGAAAAGGAGAAAGAGGGGAACCGAGAAGAGGAAAACGGCAACTGAGAACAGCCGTCGGGATGGGGTTCAAAGTGTGCGTATTTCTGTTGCTTTTCTTTAATATTGTTCAGGGGTACAGTCGAACAAAGGCCCCTGCCAGTAAACGTTTTATTGCGTGAACTTCTGGCCACCCGATGACTAACCTCGCCTTGCTACGCCCGCAGTTCGTACATAACCCCATTTTCGTCGAAAAAATTCACTCGCGAAGGGCTTTGTCGTTAAAAATTCTACTTTTGACCGGTGGATATCGCTGCGCGCCTCCCTTATACTACTTATTTCTAAGTATGCATATTTCTACTTACGATTAAAACAAAAAAATCTGTTTTGCTGCGAATAGACGAACTTTTCTGTAGCTTGGTTGTTAATATATTAGTATATCGATATTTTTTTCTAGAGATGTAAGCGGATAACCCGGATATAGGGTTGTTGATAATATATCAAAATATCGATATTTTTTCTAAAGATGATATATTTATATCACGATATTTTGTTTGCCCAAATATTGAAATAGCAATATTTTTATTTGATATTTTTTGTTCGATAGTTTCTGGCCAGATATGACTATTTTGGAAGACAAAAACTGAAAACAAGTATATTTTTCAGGAGCCATTTATTTTGGCCATTAGCTCACAACAATGTGTGCACGCCATGCACCGCATTAAGATGCATCGCACTAATTGTTTTTTAGTTAAAAATAATAACGGCTATTTACTTTGATATTTTTTATTTAATTTTGTCTATTTCAGTTAGCCTGTCCGGATATATCGGCGACCGATAGTTGTTGGTGGCAGCTGGTCACACATTAGCCGGCTGTTCGATTTTGTTGACAAAATGTTAAATGCCGCATTAACTGATTTACCAGATATTAAGGCTCCTGAACTAACTTTCGAGGACTTGGCCAGGGTCCTCAAGACTCTCCGCCCCCTGCAGCGATACAGCTTCTATGTGGAGGCCCAAAGCGAAGGCAACGTGGATAAGGTAGGTGGTGTGCACAGATTAAAGGTCCGACTTAAGTCAAAATCTACTTTTCGACAAAAAAAAGCTATATAGGGGCTTCCTGAAGCTGCTAAAGGGCAACCTAACCCTGGAGGAGGTTGTCGCCCTCTACTCTGCATCAGTGGTTTTGTTTCTTCTGGCGGATAACGAGCGGGAACGACCGTGCAATCAACGACTGGAGCTTTTGAACAAGGCCTTTAACTACTCGGACACCCTGAAGCCAACGATGATCCACTATGCCACCGTTGAAATGCTCAGTAGTCTTAGGTTGGCCAACTCCAACGAGGAGTACTACTTTGTCTACCTGCTGAATGCGATTCCACATGTTCTTGTGGCCAGCGCCACGGGAAAGATGATCTCTCTCGGGCTGCTTCGCTCTTTAATAGCTGTCTTGTCCGGATCACCGATAACCCTGTACATCTACCGCAGCGTAAGTATAGTTATGCCAGTCTAGCACCTGTCCATCCTCACTTATTTTGCAGCTTTGGGAGGCTTGGGAGATGGTGCCACAAGTTAGCCAGAACGTAATACTCCTTGAATGGTCACTGCGCAAGACTTACGTTCTGTTAAAGACGTTTTCGTTGCTTATGGCCGCTGTCGCTTTCACCTCTGGCAATCTAGAACTGAAGCAAGCTGGTTATAGGGGCTTCGAACTGCCCAACAACACAACAGAGATCACCGACTGGTTCAAGACCCTGCGGGACAGGCTCGAGGAGAAGCACACGGAATTAAAGTGCAAAGTGGGGCTGCAGGTGGGTTGAAGCTATTCAACTTTTAAGTATATTTCTTAATTCCTATTTATAATCTACTTTCAGCTGGTGCGTTTCATGGACCATAACATCCTTGCGTACCTCACCGAAACGGGGAACGAGTCCACCTCCGAGGCAGGAAACGAGGCGACTTCGGAGGCGGGAAATGACACGGCAGCATAGGTTTTACTGTATTTATTGGTTTGTATTAGTAATAGTATGTTTAAGTTAGCGCATAAAGCCAAAGCTGGAGATTCCGTGCATTTATTTGAACTTCTTGCCGCCCTTGCGAACAGAGGGCGCATCCACGGTGGCCAAAGAGCTCGAGTAGTAGCTGTTGGATATGCGGTTCAGGAAGTAGAGGCCTACCATCGAAAAGAGGATACTGGTGGTGGCGCACACTCGATGAACGATTCCAGCAGCTGCTACCGTCAGCGAGAGACAGAAGAGAATCTCTGGCACGAGCTTAGCCTGGAAGTCCTGACCGAAGACGAGCATCTCCACGTTGGATACACAGGTAAGGCTCAGAATGAAGAGCCAGGAGAAGAGGTATCCGCCCAGTAGAACCTTCAGCTGGGAGTCGCTAAACCAGTCTGCACAAAAGCGCAGTGTGGCGAAGATTACAAGGCTAAGGAGGCCCGAGATGATGGAGGACACCAGAGTGCTCTTGTTGCTCGACGAGGCGGCTGCAAATGATCATGGATATGGGTTCAGCTCTCTGGGAATTCCGTTCGGTATCTTACACATATTTTGTTTTCTCTTAGCCGGCGTCTTTGTTGTACGTGTAATATAGGGATGTGAAAAATATATCTATATCGATATTTTTTGGATTCAAATAATTATTTATACCGTACAATTGTCGTTACCTGATATATCGAATATCTCAATTTTAACTATATTTTTTACATTTCCCTGTTGGCTTTTTCCTAGGAAAAAATTACACTGCCTCGGCTAAGATAGTCTATCACGCCTGGTAGCTTGCTAGCTATGAATGGAAATTCATGTAATTTTCTGTTAAACAAAACGAACTTAGGTTTTATAAAAAAAAATTAAATGAATCAAATAAAAAATCAAAAATATTCGATATCGATAGTTTCTGAGTGATACATTTTTGTAAATCATATGTTTGATCGAAGTTTATCCATCTCTAATAACATTGCAGCACAATTCTTTTTATTATTATTTGTAAATAAAAGAGTGCTACGACATGGCCTCCCTCTTGATAGTGGCCACCAGGACATTGCGGAGCTCCCTGTTGCAGACGCGCAGCGTGGCTACCACATCGCCTAGATTGATTAAAGAGAGTGAGTTGTGCGCCAGACCAGTCGGCTGTTTCATAACCTCTCTTAAGGGAGAAAGACTACAAAACTAACTTAAAATCATTGATATGCATTGCAGTTCAGGAAAAGCAGGAGACTAATGTGAAGATCTTCGAGGGCGTCAACGTGGAATCGCCACGCGCCGAGTTAATGCTTAAACCCGCCTGCCAGAGCACCTTCTGTCCGGAGTGCACTTTGGGACTGGACATAAAGCACACGGACGTGCTCATCCTGTCGCAGTACGTCCGCTCCGACGGCTGCATGCTGCCCAGAAGAATTACCGGACTGTGCCACCGCCAGCAGAAAAAGATGGGTACCTTGGTGACGATGGCCCAGAAGGCGGGATTGATGCCGAACCTGGCACCTGCGTGGAGCAAAAGGGATCCCAAGAAGCGCTTTGGCTGGCGCAAGTTCAACAAGTACTTCCTTGAGTCCACAATTAAATATTAACTAGAGTTAAATTTAAATAAATGTGTTAATGTTGGCTTATCTTAAATGGATAGCAAGTCTCCCTCTTCTGCCGATGAAGAACTTGGGGTGCAGGGTTCAGTAAAAATTGTGGTAATGGGGAAAGTAGAAGTCGCAAAACGGCATAAATCAGTTATGTTTAGAAAGTATAGTTAGTTTAAATTTTACCCTGAATTGCAAGGCTTATTTTTGTATTTTTTCTGACGATACGAAAATGGACGTTTACACCGAAAAGTCTTCAGCAAAAAAAAACTCCCAGGGCTAACATTTTTTTTTCTTGACTAACCATATTTGTATGTTTATATTAATCCCAATTAAATTAAAATAAACTTAAATATAATTATATAAATCGAATATGTGGAAAAAATCGAATAATTTTTAAGCATCGATATTTCCATGTTCGCGTCACTTCCCATCTCTAAGCTATACTAATAACAATTTCTTTTTTCAAAGGCAAAGGCGCCTCGCTTGCAAAATGAGTTTCCTGAGTAATAGCAGCACTGTCCACGTGGAGGTCCGTGCAAAGCGCACAAACCTGTGAGTACCGCGTGGTGTCGCAAATAAAGTTCTTTTAATAAATTCAAAGTTTGCAGGCGTTTGGAGACGCTGCGTGCCCTTTTAGAGCCGGTCTTGCAAAATTATGTGCAGTCTGCCAGAAACTTCCCGCACAATGTCCCTCTTATCCCAGATATGTCGGATGAAAACGGCAAGCTGGTGGAGACTGTATTATTTGAGCGCGACAGTGACGACGGCCAGCAGATTAATTCATCGTCCAAGTTCCGTTTCCACTTCTACATGCCTCATATACCGGATGCAAAAAAAAACTCTTCTGGTCTCTTCGATGGTTGCACCAACGGCGATGGTGATGGCATGGATAGCGTCATAGCGGCCAATCACGTTCTGCTGCCGGCCAGCCAGTTTGTGGGTCTCTGGGAGAATCTGATCTTCGAAAGCGGACTGAAGGAGAAGCTCCTTAAGTTCGCCCTGTCTGCTCTAAGCTTCTCGCAGCATTGTGTGGACACGAATGTGATTGCCTGCAACCGCCTGTTGCTGCTCCATGGTCCGCCAGGAACGGGCAAAACAAGCCTGTGCAAGGCGCTAGCCCAGAAGCTGGCTATTCGGACGCAGGGTAGATACGCCTACACCCATCTGGTGGAGATCAACAGTCACAGCCTGTTCTCCAAGTGGTTCTCGGAGAGCGGTAAGTTAGTGGCGCGCCTGTTCTCGAAAATCGAGGAGCTAGTAGCGGACCACAATAACCTGGTATGTGTACTTATCGACGAAGTGGAGTCGCTGGCATATGCAAGGAGTGCCATGTCTAGTAATGAGCCTAGGGATGCCATGCGTGTGGTGAATGCGGTGTTGACCCAGCTGGATGATATCAAGGCTTGTCCCAACGTGCTCATCCTAGCCACCTCCAACCTGGCGCAGAGCATAGATCTGGCCTTTTTGGATCGTGCTGATATCCGTCAATATATAGGATACCCGGGCTTGTCGGCTATTCGATCTATCTACAAGACCATGTTGGCGGAGCTCATGTCGACGGGCATCCTGCAGAGGGAAGACTTGGAGGCGGAGGACGCCGAGGAAGGTCTTTTGTCAAAGTTGGCTGAAGTGAGCTGCGGTCTAAGTGGTCGCACCCTGCGGAAGCTGCCGCTTCTGGCCCATGCCCAGTACACGAGCAGCAATCTTTACGAAGAGAACCAGAAGATCAACCTGTCGGACTTCCTGGACGCCATGCGTTTGGCCTTGGATCAGCACTTGGGTGAACAGCGACTGCTGAAGCTGGAGTCCTTGGAGCAACTCTGAGCGAACCTCATAATTGTCATTTCCCTCACAAATAAGCACACTAAAAAATTGAAACACCCTTCACCCATTGCCCTTAAAAACACACCCACACCCACTTTATGTCCATCAAATGCGATACTTTGTAAACTTCAATTTGCTGCTATGAAAAACAATCCGAGGCAACACAATCCTGTCTCCATCCTGTTTGCTGCTTCGTTTCATTTGCACACGACACAGAGATTTTCCCATTTCTTTATCCGGCTTTTGATGTGAAAATCAAGCGTGAAATCTTGTTATTTTGCTTGGAAGCTCCTACCTCGACTGCCCAGGCAGGCCCTCATCTCAAGCTTACCACGGAGGCATCTCCCCAGCACCCATCATCCTTCCTCCTCATCGATATGCACATACATCGGACATTGGACCCTACGCAATCTCAGCACTTTTGCTTTGCTCTCCCTTCACATACGAGTGCAGGAGCACTCTTGAGTCCGGCACATATCGCAGTGACCGGATGATGGCGCTGCATGGTGGCTCATGGGTTGGGGGCCAAGGACACCAAGTTATTGCAAGTGCAAGTGACGACTAATCAAATTCGGTTGACGATTTGATTCTGTGTTGACGCTGCCTGTTGATCCACATCATCCATTGGGAATCCACCACTTACTCGCAGCACAAGCTCGGTTCAAAACATGGACATCGAAATAAAACAAACATACTTGAAGCACTTCAAGTGACTTCATATATTTTTCAGATTGCATATTAATCAATTCGGATTAATAGAAAAAATACAAAACGATATGTTGTTAGAATTAAGATGAAATTCGCCACCAAACCTTAAGATCAGAGCTCTTAGAGCTAAAGCTGTTAACGACATTTTCATTTGATATATCACATGAGAAAAATTACTGTCAATGAAATTCCTTTTGCGTAAATAAAGTTTTATATATTTAATATGAAAACCAATACATTATTGCCCAACGAATGTGAGGGTGCTATGGCAGAATTGCTTTAATTAAGTCAGGAAAAATCTCCATGATTTGCTTGTGGATTTGCACAATGGCAGGATTGGTGGGTCAAAAGGGGGTGGCAATAAGACAGAAGACAGTAAAAATAGACGAAATAAGAGCCGGCATCGAATTAAGTGAACGGATAGCTGCAGCACCAATAAAATGTAGATGTGGGCCCCCAGAATGGGTGAGTGCGATAAAACAGATTCACGTTGATGAAAATGTGATGTGCTTGCCGTTCATGTGCGGATACCACCCATTGTCTTCCTACTGGCTAGAGCATATAAAATATACCGGGTTTATTAGCCACACGGCAACCGAGAAGGAACCCTAACAGGACCTTATTGGCATGCTTAGTTGATTTGGCTTCCACATCGCACTTTAAAAAGGAAGAATCTTGAGCAACCATAATGTAAGAATTAGCTGCGTAACGCGCATTGGGTACGTATAGGCATCAGTTCTTTGCCTGAACAAACTACAATAAATTAATAAAATAAATAAGAAGATGTATATCAGACAAGTAAAATATATACATTTTTGTAGTTTTGTTATAATCTTCATAATCTGAATTCGCAAACTACATTTAAAGCTACTTAATAATATAACAATTAAGGCTAATAAAATACAAATGTAAATCAACTCGTAAGTTGTGGATAGAATATCACATGTGGAAGTCGGCAAATACCATGAATTTCCACCTCATCTGGCATTCGGTTTATTCCAAACAGTCGCGCGGTGCACAATTATTATTTGTTTGTTTTACGTTTTATTTCGGCAGCAGAAGCATCGACTGCGATTCCAGCTATCAATGGGATACAGAGGCATCGTCCTTTTTGGTTGCCAGTGGGGCACAGACAGTGCAAACAATTTAATGCATTCGTTCACAGAAAAAAGATTAAAAAATATATTTCTTCAACCATTATTAAATGTTTTTTGGTAAGGTATTAAATACATATTAAATTAAATGAATATAGGACATGTACATTCGAATATATAAAGCTTTACAAAATAATAATAAGGAATTATTAAAATCACTTCCTTTTTCTATTAATCCAATTACTCTAGCGAAATGTATAAGGTAACTTTTAATTTCTTCCTTGAATCACCTGAATATATTTGCAAGAAATAGGAAAATTTTGCTTTAAAATAGTTAAGCTAATAACTGGTCTCGAATTTTTTGGACACCGAACTCCCGACAATGGGGATTGTTCTGATTGCTGTTTTTTTTTTAAGAGTACAAGATACTTCCCACTGGCGAGAATCGCAATATAAATGTACGTTCACCAAAAGTTCACCCTATACGTACATATATACATTGGGGCCCCCGGAAGTCCCTGCTCCCCGCACAATCATACAGAAGCAAGAGAATTGAACCATTGATGGTTACGTTTATTTATGTTTTCCTTGCTCGGTGTGTGCGAAGCCTGTAAGCAGCATTTGCAATTGCATTTCAGCAATATGGAAAATTTCGCTTCCCACTACGAATTTCCATTGTTATCCAATGCGGCTGCTGCTGCCGATGTTGTTGGAGCTGAGCTCCTGTTTTTGTTGCTGTGGAGCAATTGTTTCATGTTTATTGTTTGGATTTGTAAGCTTACCGTTTTGCGGCGTTAAGAACTTTAAATTTCCTTCAAAGTAAATGCTTTAAAATTGGCCCAAGCTCTTACTGAAATGGCCGAAAATTGGGCACAACAGAAACATATTCCTATTTTTCCGAGCTTACACTATTGAAAGCCGGTAACTTGTTATTGCCCTAAGCCTGGTTTTAATATTTAATTGCATCATTTAAGAGGTCTTATTTGCCAGTTTACTTTGGTCCACATTTCCCTTAAATACACGAGATATACATACGATACAATTTTCTAACTAATTAAACAGGAAAAACTTTTCGCAAACTTTTCTGGCGGATAAGCGATTAGGAATTTAATTACAATGTAGAAAATTACTTTAAATTACATAATTTTTGTTATTTTGTTTCAGTTAAGATTGTTTCAACTTAATATCAAGTTTTCTGCTTACTAATTTAAATTATTTGTTAAATTAATTATGACAATGTACATTACATATGTAAAACCTGAGATTTATTTGAATGCTATATACTTATAAGCGCGCAACTTTTTGAAATTGTTTCTGTTGGCCATTATTATATTCAAACTGCCGAAGCTCGATGCAATTTAATTTAAATTGTTGCGGTGGATGCCGAAAGCCAGGCCGCGGGGATATTCAATATCTACTTTCAACCGCTCCCCGAACCCAGCTCTGGCTCAGCCTTTCGCAAAAATATTCGGCGGTCTAGGAAGCTTGAAATTGTTTAGTTATTGAAAAAGGGTCGTTAATTATGTATTTTTGGCCAAGAATTCCTTCTTGCCAATCTGCGACCAAAATAAATAAGGAAATATGGTGAAAATGCCAGCAGCAGCCGCACCATATCCAAAAAGGGATAACAACAAGTCCAAAATTTAATTTCCACAGCCACCGATGCGCGCCTTCAACATTTTGATAGTTAACTCTGGCATGGAAAGTTGGAGCCGCGTTAAAATCTGATACGATGCCAGGGAATCGCAAAATGGATAGTCAACAGACTCAACTCCCTTCTGACTCACAACAAGTACATAACTTTAGTATTAGATGCTCCGATCTCCTCGTTTTGAGACATGACAACCATCGTCAACTGAACTAAGTCAACCCCAGCTAAATGCACATCCTCCTTATGGATAAGGAGTAAATGTAAAATCGTGTTCTGAACTGTAAATAAAATCGGTTAAGCTATTTTAGGGCGAATTAAAAAAAAAATATTTAAAAAAATGTATTTCTCCCGAGGTTTTATTTATAGAAGTAACATATTTCAGCTTAAGTGTATCTTAAACTCTGAAAATACAAAGGAAATTTTTCAAGAAAAACCATCTGTACCTTATTTATTTGTTTATTCAAGTTTCTTTAGCTGAGGTAGTTATACATAAGTAAACTATATTTATTCGTTATTATTTTTGAAGATATTTCGTATTTCATTTAATTTAAACATTTTTTATCAAATAGTTTAAAGTGAAACAATTGAAGTGGTAAAATTACCAAATCACCAAAGTAGGGTGCCAAAAATGAGTTTTAAAAAATGCTTCCAAGCTCCCAGGTCACAAATTTTAAGTTATTTTTGGTTGGAAATGGCTCGCGAAAATCGAATTGGGAACCGTTCTAATTCGGCGGGCGATATGTTCGGCTGCACTTGTGTGTGTGTTATTTATGCTTAGAACGTGACTGGAAATATGAAATGCGGCAAATGTGTTTACTTAAATGAAGTGAGTGAAAATTGACAAATACACTCACACACGCTGGCACACACCCACAATAGAAAAGGGGCAGGGAGGCGGGTAGGAGTAAAGTGCAGTGCACGGGGGCGGCTGGAAAAGGAGGCGTGGTCGGGTCACATCCGACTAGCGAGCTTAGCGCACACATGAGAAATACGCCAAAAATGGCAATGACGCTAATCCCTTGGCCGGCACAAGTCGTACACACACGCATGCACAATTACAGTAGGGACTGATATGTAAACGACGAGGGATTTGCAATACAATTTGAAGTGTCACCAGAAGATCAAATCAAAATTGAACAGTGTTGGTTTTTTAGTATGTGTAAAATGTAAAAAATATATTTAAATATATATACAAAATACGATCATAATGTATATGTTGTAGCTAAAATTTACATATATTTTTTTGATTTACGTCCTAAATATTAGTCTATTCTCGTACACTTAACATATAGATAATTAAAATTGGCTAAATAGTAAAAAAATATATATTAAATTACATCTACAATTACATATCTGTAATTTCCAACGATATTTATTCATTTTCTATCTATTTTACAATATTCAAAATATTAAATTTTGAAATTGTAATATCTCAATAAATATTTTGGAATTCTGACCAATAAATAATTTCACCAATTAACCGTTTTAAGGACACAAAATTCAAGGTTTTCACTGTATCGCATAGTCCAACCAACACACACACACTGTGCGGAAATATGTCAAATTCAATAACAGCCAAAGTGACGTGCTTCCCGATCTCCACCCCGGGAAACCTCCCCCCTCCAGGCATCGTCTGAGGCAGAAGAAGGAGCAGCAACTGTGGCGCCAAAGTCTGGACAATGGCAGCCAACTCCCTTCCCAGTTGATTCCTCCTGCTGCCCGGCAGCATCACCATCCATCCCAATGGCCTTATAAAAATGTACGATTTTTCTTCATTTGATGAAACGAAATACAATTTCTCAACGAGAAGCGCCGCAACGCAACGCAAAAAAGTTGGTTGCAATTGCAATTTTCTTGCCAAATCAGGGCACGCTGCTTGCTATATTGACATTTTTAAAAGCCAATATTTCTGCAACTTCCAGACCCATTTTCCTCTGAGCACACACATACACAAAAAGTACGCTAAAAGTTGGGTATACGAATTAATTTATTTGACTCCTCCTGCAATGTATAAATATAAATTGAATGAGCACCAAGCAAGCAAATAAACTGCGTGCACCACTTTTTCAGTCGAATGGTTGGGCAATCAAAAGGGGCACAATGCAGAAACTTCAAATAAAATAAAGTGTATCTTTAAAGTAACAACATATAGTAAATCTATATCTATAGTAAATCATTTAGTATCTCTATCTCGGGTTGGGAAACTAACTTGCCTATAGGCTCCTCAGCTTAAATGATTTCAAATATTCAATCAAAGGTACTAACAAGACACTAAAGGATACCTTACAATTGTGGGTTTAAAAGTTATGATCACCTGCACAGTCTGCTAATTAGCCACAGGTGCAAGGAGGCAAGGCCATTTTAATTTACTTTTCGCAGACATTTGTGTCTCTGCAATTACATTGATTAATAGCGGTTTGGCACCCACTAAGAATGCCTGCGGTTTTCTCCCTTTTCCTTGCTGGAAAGGTTGAATGAGGAACTAGTGAACTGGGAATGACAGTCGTAACGAAACTTTTTTATTTGCACACAACTTTCGGCAAGGGAAAATTGCAAACGCAAATGAAATTAGTCGAAACTATTTTGGGCATTTCCGTGGCAATGAGGAGGAGGCCAAACCACGCCAATTTCCATAGGCTTCGCAGCGAAATCCTCATCTACATCCGCATCCGCTACCGATTTTACATTCAAACTGGCTTGGGCCAAGTCAAGTTCGTGACGCGCGTTATTTCTAATTAGATTAGGGAGTGCCCAAGGGGCCGCGCCCCAATGCCTACACAGAAGGAAAAAGGGAAAAAAATATTTTTAAATCGGAAAGCAAAACGATGTGTCATATTAAAAGTAATCAAATAATACAAGTTAAGGGTCAAAGGAAAATACTTTAAACTCAGTTGATTTAAAACAAAGCCCCTTCAAGATCAGAATAATTTGTGACTTATATTTCCTTACATTTTTTTCTCAGCTTAGAAACACCCCCAACCCTGAAAATAAAACCGATTTGATTGCCGACTTCTTTTCGTTGCTCGTTTTTCAGTAATTTTAATTGAAAAAATTCTTCAATTTTGCCATCCATCTGACTGGCAGGTTCGGCCTCGGTCCGTATTCTCATCTCTATTCCGACAGCCGTAGAAATGTAATTAGCCCAGCCCCTCCAATCCACCGTCTGTTGTCTGTTTGTGTCAACTTTGCAATTAAATATTCATAAAAAATGCAATTTGCCAGCCACTTTGCAGTGCGGAAAGATATTTTGCAATTACTTTTAAGTGCTGCATAAGGTTAGACTTCATGCCTAAATGGCTATTATTCGATTGATTGGCCACAGGGCTGAAGTCACCAGGGAATTAAAATTGCGTTTTGGTTGTAGGTAAGACTCAATGATTCTTTATTGCGTGAAAATAAAGATTTTGTCTGCGGCAATTCCATTACCATTCAAAAACTATTACTCATAAAATCGGGCAGACGTTTTCATGCTAGTTTAACTTGGGTGAAATGAACTTCTTTATTTAAAAATATAATAAAGGATCCTGTAACTAACCTTTAATTGATGTAATCATTAAATAATATATTGTCTTAGTAAATAAAGTCCCTACTTAATGGTCGGTCACTCTGTTCCTCACTAAGGTCTTTCCTTTGATAAACTTTATTCACGAAATTCAAACTAACTCCCCTCAGCTTTGCATCCCTGATGCCATGTTAGTAAGTTTATGCACAGTCGGGATTGGGGATTGGGAAATCTTTAATTAAATTGGCCACGGGGAAGGTCGGGGAAAGTCCAGTGAGTGCCAGGTGAGTTGCAGGAAGAGAAGGGTTCCCTAATTTCGGCAGCGCCATCGCCATCGCCTTTGCTTTGTCTCGCATTTCAAGCGTGCCCATTGTGCAAACGAAATGGCGATAATTAATCATTGGTCCTGCGGTTAGTTGACCGCTCTTCGATTTGTTCCGTGACCTGCTATTCGCGCCACTACTTTAATTAAAAAGCACAACTCTTTGCGGCAATTGGCGTAAGTTATTGGCCGGCGATGATTTGCTCCTTTTGTCCCCAGCATTGTCATTGGCACATGCTGCTGCCGTTGGATGGTGGCCGTAATCACAGGAGGCGACACAACGTCTACTTCACGTACATTGTACGAAGGAGTGCGAAGAATTTGTAGGAGAGTTGTAGGAGCTGCGGGAGGAGGAGGGCATTGAATTAATGTGAGTCGTTTTACGGGTTCTTTTATTCAGCTTACATCCGACACGGTGACCAGCGAGACATTCAAGAAAATGGTGGCCTTGAGGCGACTCGGCTGCTGGGCCCTCTTAACGATCAGAATTAGCATTTTGCGGTAGCGCAGATCGGCGTGGAACCAATCGTGATTGTACACAGCTTGGCCTATGTGCTCGCTCTGAAATGAAAATATTCTAATTTTAATTTGGATTCTATTTAGATGAACAATTTATTATTTATATTTTACCGCATCCAGCAGTCGCTGGGCATGGGTGGTGATCATGAAAACCTGTACCATGGCGCAGAAGAGAAAGAGTACAAGCATCACCAAGTTGTCGATATTGCCGCCAATGGTCATTTGAAATCCCACAAAGCAGATGACAAACGAGGACGAGACAAAGTTACAGAGCAGCGACACGCCAAAGATTCCGTTGATGTCCTGACAGAGGAGCAGCAGCCGCTGGTGGTAGGCCACCACCGTCTGCAGGAACTTCAGATCCCGCTGGGGCGTGGTCAGCCCCGCCACGTGGCCCTCGATGTGTCCGGCCAGGCGGGTGAAATGCATCACCAGCAGGGTGACCAGGGCACACATCAACATGTCAGCTGCCAGCTGACCCGAGAGGCAGGCCTGAGCGGCAATATTCTGTGAAACGTACGTGAAATAGTAGCTAGATCCGGTAGTCCAGTCCCAGGGCACCCAGCAGTAGTAAGGCAGCATCCGCTGGAACTGACGCAGGCCCAACCAGAAGTCACAAACCAGGTAGTAAACCGCCCAGTAGAGGTTGTATGTCCAGATCAGCATCACATGCATCCCAAAGTAGAAGACGCTGTAGCGTTTGTAGCCGCCCAAGTGAACCTTCACATCGTATGGCTTCTGCTGGTCGGTCTGTGGGTGCAGATTCTCCATTTCGCGCACCACATTGGTAAGCTGTGTCCTCTGTCGCCAAATGTGCCAGATCTTGAGGTCGCCAACCACCACAAACCCAATGAACGATAGATTCATGGTGGCCTCTAGGAAGTTACTACCTCTGCTGATGGCCAGAAATACGTAGATCACCTCTGATAGGAGCACGACATTCAGGTTGATCATCTGGACGATGAAAATCCAGTGCAGCAGGAGCTCCTTCCTCTTGCCGCTGTCCTTGTGATCGTAGGCCAGCATTCCGATGGACAAATAAAACACATTGGCATACTTCAAGAAGCTATCGAGGGGTATAGATTCCTGCTCCTTCTTTGATGCCTGGGTCTTAGTCTCTGCTGACATTTTGTATTGCCTACTTTTCCGTGTCGTTGGCCCTATATATATATTCCGCTGTCAATGATTTAATAATTTACTATTGCCACACACACTCGGCAATTGGCACGCCCCCTTGATTACCATGTACACGGCGAGCATCTCTCAATTAGGGCGTTGTGAACCCGTACAGTTGGCCGAGCTGGGGGCGTGGTTAATTGCGCCTAAGTCGAAATCGATGACTCCCCCAATTAAGTGGCTCCACTTGCTCACAAATGTCAGCGATTAGTTCGACCCTCGATGAGCATTCGAATGGAGCAGAGCCGTTCATCGAGGTGCCAGACATTATTTGAAAGT
Organism: Drosophila tsacasi; assembly: GCA_018904565.1. Taxonomy (NCBI): domain Eukaryota; kingdom Metazoa; phylum Arthropoda; class Insecta; order Diptera; family Drosophilidae; genus Drosophila; species Drosophila tsacasi. The sequence goes on from JAEIHY010018871.1 coordinate 20,226, forward strand.
CATTCAAAATACCTTTTAAATGTAGGAATTAGTAGAAACCTTGGCAAGTCTATAATTAAAGAAGAATAATATTTAAATTTTGTAATAATAGTGTTAAAGAACTAAGAAAATATAATACAAAGCAAATGTAATCTAAAAAAATGTATCTGCAAAAGAGTCTAGGGATCTGTTGAAATCAAATTAACTCTCCTTAAATAATAATTTAATATGGTTTAAGATCTGCTTAACTTACACTCATATACTGCTCAATACCTACTTGGGATAAATGTAAATTTACACGTACTTTTTCGGTGTCTTAATCAAGGATTCTAAATTTAAATAGTAATATTTATTTTTAGTGTATCATATATTTAATAGAATTCAATACATTGTGTATTTTTAGACTAGTTTTCATTTTATTTAACGAATCTGAGAGCATTGGGAGCTACATTTATATTACCCTCGTAGCCTTAACTTTTTGTTTCGATTTCCTTGTTTTTCAAGTTCCGACCCACATTCTGTGTATGTGGATCTCTGTGACATCATGTCTTGGTTTTTGCCTATTTCCTGTTTACTCACATCGAAATGGCCAAGTTCCCATTTCCCCCTGCAAATGCATTGGGATTCCCATTTCTTCTGCGGAACTGACACCCAGTTTATGTCCTGGATCAACTGCCTTGCTGCCTTGCCTCCTCTCCTCTGGTTGTTTATTTGCTCGTTTGTTTTTTGCTGGCTAAGCTCGGTATGTTGCAATTAAATCCCATTCAAGAGGAAGCGGAGATGACAGCCGAGATGATGGTTTATTCCATATAAGGCAACGCTGCGCTTCTGATCTCGACTCTGCATTGGAATGCGCCTCTGACTGAATAACTGACCTCATTTGCGTATTGCATTCCTAATGAAATTTACATGACTATTCCGCCGCAGCAATACTAATGAAGAGCCTTGTTGTACATACCTATGTGTATACACATAAAGCCATATGAGATTTATACTCGAATGCAATTAGCATTTTATATTTATCTCACGCTGCGCACAATTTTTCACTCCTTAATGGCATTTGTAATGTTAAACCAAAATTAATTTAATAAATTGTTGCCTCACCCTGTCCGCCTGTCAGCGGTATGTAATGTTAATGCATTTCTATTTGCCACTTAAACTTTTTGCGCGTCCGCTGTTTTTGTTGAAAATATTAAACCAACTATACATAGAAAAAGAGAATTGAACAAATTAGTGCAAACGTGGAATAGAAAAAGGTTTTATTGATTTCAATTGTAAATAAGTTTTTTTCAACTTTTGACATAAATATTGTTTTTCTTTAAAATTCAAAAAGCCTGAGGTCAACGCTCAAAATTCGATTACAGACAAATCGCAAAGCTTTACGCATCTTATATTGATTTGTCAATAAATATTTATGTCCATGATCAATTAATGCAAATAAAGAAAATCGTAATGTCTGTTTCCTAAGTCTTAACCCTGAAAGTATACGTTGTTCTCATCGCGTATAACAAAGGCAAATGGATTATCGACTATGAAGTTTATCCTGAAGCCATATGACCTTCCCCTGTGGGCTACTCAAAAACAGTATGATTCCAAAAATATTGAATGTCATTCCAAAATCTGACCACGTCGAGAACTTACCTTACGCGATGGGTAAAATCGATTTCGAATTTTGGCAGCTTAAAAGTTACACCAGTCATCTGCAGGGGAATTTAAATTCCTGTGATATTTTGCTCTAAGGTGCTGAGGCCATCAAAATATAACCATCGACAGGGTTGACCGTCTAAAAGGAAGTTAAAGCACTTTGGCCTGACTCTCCGGCAAGTCGGCAGCCATAAATCCTTCATATCGGGACATCATCGGAACAGAGACACTATTCTGAGTGCTCAAGTGAAACTACTGGGTTTTAGTTTTCCCTACAATGAATTTGTGCTTTCAACGACTTCTGAAGTAGAGGGCATTGACCAGAATCGCATTTGTGCATTTATTTTAATAGAAATACTAGAAAATAATCTGTAATTATAAACTGCTGCTCTTTTTAGGGGAATGTATGTATGTTTAATTTGCAAAAATACTTTCGCTTTTTTCTCGGCATCACTTTTCCCAGCTAATACTTATGCAAATTAATCTGCATACATATGGCATATAGCATATGCATGCCTCAGCGCCCCCTGACTGTGGGGCAAGGTCCTTGGGTTTCCGTTTTTCATTTTGGGGCCGACCCCATTAGAGGGGTTTATCTATGGCGAGAGTCAGAGACAAAAAAGGGGGGCGTTGCGCCAATTTCCCTGCCCTCTTCCTGCTGCCCCCAAACCCCAGTATACAAAGCAATTATGTGTGAGTGTGTGTGTACCTGCAACGCATACGATGTACACAACTGCGGTCAACATAATAGCAGAACAGTGCTCTACAAAACATTATTTTTGAATATGTGATTGTTGTTGCTGAAAAAGTTGGAAAAAATAATTGTAAATTTTCTCGTTAAATGAGGTTTTGAACAGATGAGCAGCACTGGCTGTTAGATAATATATTCTTTAAGTTCGGTTTTGTGACTTCTTTCTCTTGATTAAGCTCACCAGACGATTTAATGTGTAGAAGACAAACTGGCAACAGCTACAAATTTATCGACTCCTCATTTTATAGAACTATTTTTTCTAGCTACAACTCAATTTTAGCAAAAAGTTTCCTTTTTTTAAGGTGATATTAACCGGTGTATATATCCCATTCTTTCAACCGAAGCTGTGTATGCATACACATTGAATAAATACATACGCATGCATGTTTGTTGGAAGCTTTCCTTGTTGGTTAGTTTGTTGCAATGTTGCATATTATCAAAAACATTTGTAGCAGGAAAACAGAGCAACGGATGAGTTTGAGTTTGGTCGAAGGGCTGGTGTTTTTTTCGAGGGGCCAAACGGCAAAAACGAAGTGAGAGGGGCGTCCATGTGTATATTTTGGCTGCTGGCATTTTTGAATGTTTGCCAAATATTGTTGGCTTTGGCGTAATTGTTACACCAACAGTGAAATGTGCAATGATAAGGCCGCGATGGGTTTTTTTCTGTTTTTTTTTTAGCATTGCCCTCCTGCTTTTTCACCCTACATTTCTATTATTTTTTTCGCCGCGCTGCCATTGCCCTCTGATGGCAGTGGCAGTGTGCCAAATTCTATGGCAGGACACACATGCTTAGGGTGTCCTTTTTCCCCTCCATGTGGCCAGCGTAATAAACTTAATTTGAGTTGAGATGTTGCGAAATAAAAACTGAGAGGTAGAAGCTGAATAACAATTTGTAAATATTTAAACCCGATTATTACCTCTTGAAATTGTTTTAGTGTTTAGATAAAAATTAAAAGGAATTCGAAATAATTAACCCGTTATTCACTTCTTGATTTAACGCTTTAATTTTAACTAATAAATAACTTAAATCCCTTCAATGATAAATATTTTTATTTTTTTATACATATTAAAATTACAAGGTGTGTTATAAGTTATAACTCAAACGATTTTATCAGCTATATATATATTTTATTCAGTTTCTTTTTTCTGTTCTTCCAATTGTTATGCAACAGCTGCACCTTGTGTGACTTAATAATCCTCACATGGGCACGCCCCAGAACAACTTACTTCATATTTCAACCCATTTCAGTTACCTTGAGTTCTCCAAACTTTTTTCGAGAGACGAGAAAAACTTTCACGCTCCCAGTTTATTGGGCTTTTACGTGGGCGACAGAGTTTTCACGCCAGAGGATTAAACTCGATTTTAAATGCATTTTTCTGGTATTTAACTAATTTCGTTAATATTTCGCAAACGCCGGCTGAGCTTGGCGGCGCGTGAAAATTGCCAAGTGGAAAACCAGAGCCAGAGGGATGGAATGAAGATGTCTGTCAGCTGTTGCCGTTGCCTTCTTATAATGTTTGTCCTTGCTACATACACACCCACACACCTCACCAGTGTGCGTTCGACTTGCGCTTGAGTGTGTGTGTTTTTGAGCTTTGTTATGTTTTGATTAACGACAAATCAAATCAAACGAGATAATGAGACGGAATGAAATTACTTATGTGTGCACTCAATGAGCCATGCAGTCGGGCAAGCAAAAGATTCAATCTTTAATGGTTTTAACGATTTCCCAGCAAATTAAGCACATCGCTCATACGTACCTTGAGCCAGTGCTCCACACATTACTCATACGTACTGCGGTCTCGTGCTAAATACATTGCTCATACGTCACGTGAATCCGATTGCATAACATTGCACAAATTTAGAAAGATAAACTTCCAGTACTAAACTTGATAATTACGTTTGATTTAAGCGTTAATTTCTGCATTCTTAGCTCTCACTCACTCTCATTTAATTATCTTATTAAATTGTATTTTTTTCAGTGTGTATTCTATTGGTTATGTTTTTTTCTTGCATAGGTTATTGTTGAACAGCTGTGAAATTTGCGTGTGAAATTGTCTAATACCCAATTTGGGAGCAACGCAACAAACCCAACTACAACAACAGGGTTATTAATAATCATAACAAATGCTTACCATGACCCAAATTTTTGCATGGACATGCTCCTCTCCCTTGCAGGCTCTCACTGGAGGAACGAACGGCAAATTATTGTTTAAATATTAAACAACCACACACAGCCACATGCTCTTGTGTGTAGTGTGTTGTAGAACAAAGCGTTTTGTGTGCCAAATAACGGGTGTTTTTTTTAGAGGTATAGAACTTTAAATTGCAATAAAACAACGATGGATT
>JAEIHY010018872.1:0-14370 GCA_018904565.1 Drosophila tsacasi
ACTAATCCCTGTTCTCTCAGTGATCGATTCATGGGGTTCCATACCGTCTGGCCTCCTAACCGGCAACATGTACGATCTGGGCAACTACGACGAATGCCTTAATATCAACAAGGACATTAGCGAGGGTGTTGCGATCCGTGGAAAATACTGTTTTCTGAAAGCATCTCCAAGTGCAATGCTCGGCAGTGAAAGTGGTGTGCTTAGAGCACTTTCCTTTAGGACAGCAACCTGCTTTCCTGCCTCATGTTCGGCAGCTCACATGAATCTATTTGTGAGTCAGGCATTGCAAAGGGTTCTTAATTTAGACATTCCAAGCACTGCAATGGGGATCAGTGATGCCAGCTGCCAGACGAGTGAACGTGAACCATGGGATGGACTCACTATTTTCACAGTGTAAGGGTTCATTTTCATTTCAATTCCTGCTACCGGCTCACCACTTTTGATTACAGAGTGCTCTTATCACTAATGGGTGCCATTGTGGCTGTTTTCACGGTTTACGATTACTTCTTCTGCAAAAATCAAAGTGAGTTGTGCAAAAAGATTTGTGAAAAATTTCACAATAACGTTCACTGTTTAGATCAGCTTCCTGCTGTCGTGAAGGCGTTTTCGGCAAGGGCTAACTCTCGAGCTCTTTTCCGCATCGTGGAGAATAACTCCAACCCAAATGTCATCAGTTGCCTCAATGGAATCCGGTGCCTGTCGCTCTTCTGGGTGGTTTATAGCCACGAGTACACGATGAAACCATTTTCTGCGGTTCTCAACCTCTTCCATTTTGTTTCGGTGAGATAACGTAAACTACTTTCCAAACACAAAAGTCAATATTACCCGTTTCTAGTGGGCCGAGATGCCGTACTCCATGTTTATTGTCCACGGATTCTTCTCAGTGGATTCCTTTTTCTTCCTCAGCGGATTGTTGGTGGCCTTGATTGCACTTCGCACAATGGATAAGTAAGAAAAAATTGAATTTCCCAAGACAACCTGCTGATTTGTTAACAACCTCTCTGCAGGACCAAGGGGAAATTGAACGTGCCTCTGATGTACCTGCATCGCTTAATCCGGATCCTTCCCATCCTGGCCGTAGCTATTCTGGTCTACACCAAACTCATGACGGTGTTGGCAGACGGACCTCTCTTGCAAGGATACAGTGGAAAAGCATACTGTGAAACAGGCTGGTATTGGACCTTGTTGTTCGTAAACAACTACACCAATGAAGTGGTACGCTGAGAGAATAAGATTTAAGCTTTATTTTTTAATGTATCTAATTTTTAATACATTGGTTTAGTGTCTCGGCCATACTTGGTACTTGTCGGTGGACATGCAGTTGTTCATCATCTCTCCGATCTTGCTGTTCGCTCTCTACAAATGGGGCAAGAAGGCGGCAGCTGGGATATTCGTTCTCATAGTCCTGCTCTCTGGCTGCCTCTTTGCCACGATGATGGTGAATAACTACTCCACGCTGCTAAAGTAAGTAACATTAAATTCAGCACTTTTGACAACTTTTAACTTTGTTTTCAATAGGAACTTAAGTATGGAAGCCATGAAAAAGGTGTACTTTGCCACTCACACGCACGCTGCTCCTTGGATGATTGGATTTTTATTTGGATACTTCCTGCACTTGAACAAGGGCAAGAAGTTCGAGCTGAAAAGGATATCTGTGTGGTCAGGATGGATTCTCTGCCTGGCCATGATCTTCACCTCGATCTTCGCCCTCTATCCGGATGCAAAGTGGTCTACTTCTTCGTCAATCCTGGCAGAAGCCTTCTACTACACCCTCACCCGAGTGGGCTGGTCATTAGCCCTTTGCTGGGTGGTGTTCGCCTGCATGCAAGGATACGGAGGACTGGCCAACAGCTTTCTTTCCTCTCCGCTGTGGCAACCGCTGTCGAGGCTCTCCTACTCCATTTACATGTGGCATATGTTCATCCAGGAGATTAACGCGAAAAGTTCTAGAACAAACACGTACTTTTCCGACTACCAAGTGGTATGTTTAGTTTTGTACAAGATTTTGCTCCTCAGTTTTGATATAAATTTTACTTGTCTATTTCAGATCCTTCAGTTCTGGTCAGACATTGGTATATCCATGTTGGTTGCCTTTTTGCTGTATCTGATTATTGAGGCGCCTATTGGTGGACTTGATAATTTTCTAAAGCCGCAAACTAAGTCTTCTGGTGTTCAGAAATCAACCTCAAATCCAGTTCATGCAGTGTCAGATAAAAAAGTAGATGATAATGACCCAAGTAAACTAAAAGAGGCGGAAACGATAATTCAAACAATATCTGAATAAGGTTTAACTCGTTATATATAGGTTGATGTTATATCTCGTAGTTATATAAAATAATGTTATATAAAATATAGCAATATGGTTAATATTTATCAAGAACAAAAAACTTAAAATTAAATTACTAAATATAATAATAATAATAATAACTAATAACTTATACCTACTATATCCGTTTAATCAAGGACAAAAGCTAACTCCGTGAAGCCGAAGTTTTGGATACCCTTGCACTTTGAATTGGATCAGGGAACCGAATTCAAAATCGTTCATAACTTTGCCAAAAAGGTAATAACTTAGTTTGGAAAGTTGTTCTGTTGTAGTTTTTATAAGGTCAATAAATCTGCATATTCAATTATGGCTTTTAAAACATCAAAAATGTAGTTAAACTTTTTAAAATTTTAAAATGTTGAAAAGTCACAAATTTTTTTCTTGTCGGACATGGCTAGATCGACTTGCCTGTTAATGCTGACCAAGAATATATATAATTTATACCATGGGAAATTACTCCTTCAAAAAGTTTTAAGCTTCTGACTAAAATTATAATAAAAATTGCTGCTGAATGCGCCCATATATTGCATTAGTCATAAGACTTTCATCACGTGAAGATCAACATCTTATCACCTATTTGAATAATCTTTTAAGCAGCTCGTAAAGTGGAAAAATAACCCCACACACTCAAGTCCGCCTATAAAAGTGGAAGCGATTAGTAATCTTTGATTTCAAAGTGAATTCTTAAGCAAATCACTGTTGTTGGAGAACCACATAGTGACGAAGTGCACTAAGAGTGATTGCAGAAAGGTAATCTATAGAGACCACAAAATTATTTAGAAAACGCATACAAATAATTTTTTTAAGCCACTGGAAATTATTTTTTTCCGGATATTATTCCTAATTTTGACTATGTATTCTTTCAAGTATCTCTAAATTTTATGTGAAGACTTTATCGCACACAGTCCGATTTTAAAGTGTTTGGAAAGCTTGTAAGTTTATATGGAAAATGGCTGCAATAGTTTACTTTTTTTGGTATTGAGGTTGCGATCGCCACCGCTTTCCTGAATGGTTTATGGTAGTTTTTGATTAGTCCATTAGTCTTAAAATTTCGCAGATTGCACACTATCTGACTTCTTTGGCGGAACGTGTACGCCAAGTACAGCCCAATATTGCTTATCGCCTCCGTAATTCGCGCATAAAAAATTCGGCTTCCAGGCATAAACAACCAGTCGTCGTTGAGGTATTATGGACACCATAGTCGGTATTTTTATTCTTTGCGGTCTCGTTTTCGCTGGCTCCACTCAGCCTCAGGACGATATTTTGAAGGATTTCCAGCGACTCAAGCAGCTTAGACATTTGGGATTTGAATTCGCCGACTTCTTTAAAAATGTAACCGCCAGTGATTTAAGCTTAGTGGATCCTCGACTGCCAACTGAGGAGGATATGTTGTGTCTCCGAGACTTGACTCTGTTTTCACATGCACTTAGTGCTGGCCAATTGTGGGCCTTGAAAAGTACGTGAGCAATGGAATCAAAAGGAGCAGTTAACTAATCCCTGTTCTCTCAGTGATCGATTCATGGGGTTCCATACCGTCTGGCCTCCTAACTGGCAACATGTTCGACCTTGGAAACTATGATGAGTGCCTAAACATCAACAAGGAAATCATCGAGGGTGTTAACATTCGAGGGAAATACTGTTTGCTAGAAACTACTCCAAGTGCACTTCTCGCGAGCATCTACAAAATAAGGACAGCCACTTGCTTTCCTGCTTCATGTTCGGCAGCTCACATGAACCTATTTGTGACCACAGTTATGCAGAGTGTACTTGGCTTTAGCATTCCCAGCTCAGCAATGGGGATCAATGATGACAGCTGTCAGACGAGTGAAAGTGAACCATGGGATGGACTGACTATTTTCACGATGTAAGGGTAATTTATTTTAGTTTCTTTTTTCGCCTAACCACTTTTGATTACAGAGTGCTCTTATCACTGATGGGCGCCATTGTGGCTGTTTTCACGCTTTACGACTACCTTTTGTGCAAGAATCAAAGTGAGTTACCTAAAAAAAGCTGCAGAAGTGTAAAATTAATTTTGACTTTCCAGATCAGCTTCCTACTGTTGTAAAAATATTCTCGGCAAGGGTCAACTCTCGAGCCGTTTTCCGCGTCGTAGAAAACAATTCTAGTCCGAATGTTATTGACTGTCTTCATGGCATCCGCTGCTTGACTCTCTTCTGGGTTATTTTCTGTCATGAATACTCACTTAAATTGCTCTCGCCTAATCTCAACCTTACGCATATTGTGCCGGTAAGTTAACACATTTTCATTGATTTAGCATAGATTTCAACAAATATATTTTAAGTGGGCGGAGTTGCCATACACAAGTTTTGTATTGCACGGCCACTTTTCAGTAGATTCCTTTTTCTTCCTTGGTGGTTTACTGGTGGCATTGATTTCCCTGCGATCGATGGACAAGTAAGAGTCCTATTGAACTATATAAATTGTATTTAATATTAAAGTTTTACTTCTCTGCAGCACCAAGGGAAAACTGCCAGTACTCAAGATGTATCTTCATCGCTTGCTCCGAATCTTTCCTATTCTGGCTGTGGCTATTCTGGTCTACACCAAACTCATGACTGTGGTGGCCGACGGACCTCTACTACGGAGCGGATACAGTGGAAAAGCTGATTGTGAGGCCGGCTGGTATTGGACTTTGTTATTTGTGAATAACTACACTAATTCAAAGGTACATAAAGGAAGATCATATTTTGGATAGATTTTGATATCAATCGAACTATAACTCTATTTAGTGTCTTGGTCACTCCTGGTATTTGTCGGTCGACATGCAGCTATACCTCATCTCGCCGATCCTGCTGATCGCTCTCTACAAATGGGGCAAGAAGGCTGCTGCTGCAATATTCGTCCTCATAATCCTACTCTCTGGCTGCCTTTTTGCCACAATGATGGTCAATAACCTTTCGATGTTGCTAAAGTAAATAGCTATTGTACATTCTCATTTTATATTTTGAACGCCTTTTTTTCATATAAGGAGTACCTCTACGGACGCCATGCAGAAACTGTACTACCCCACCCATGTGCATGCCACTCCCTGGCTTATTGGATTCTTGTTCGGATACTTCCTCCACCTTAATAAGGGCAAGAAATTCCAGCTGAGCTGGTTACTTGTTTGGTTAGGATGGATTCTTTGCCTTGCCCTGATCTTCACCTCGATCTTTGCCCTTTATCCGGATGCAAAGTGGACTGCAGCGCCCCTATCGACCCTGGCGGAGTCCTTCTACTATACACTTACGCGTGTGGCTTGGCCCCTGGCTCTCTGCTGGGTCGTTTTTGCCTGCATGCAAGGATACGGTGGGCTGGCCAATAGCTTCCTCTCCTCCCCGCTGTGGCAGCCTCTCTCCAGACTCTCCTATTCCATCTTCATTTTGCATTTGTTCATTGTGGAGATAAACGCTAGAAATTTCAGGACGAATTCCTATTTCTCAGACTACCAAGTGGTAGGTTTACTTTCGCCCAAAATGAGTTTTGAATGTACATTAAATGTAATTCTTCCAGATACTTCAATGGTGGTCGGACATAGGTATTACCGTGCTGGTTTCCTATTTAATGTATCTCATCATTGAGGCACCTATTGGTGGACTGGATATTTTCCTGCGGCCGCAAAGTAAACCTGTTAATGTGAGAAAGGCAGACTCCGATTTAGATCAGACCCAGCAGGGTCAGACTTATCACAACCCTTTTAATAACCTGGAAGTTCCTGAAAGGAAGGATCCAGAACAAACTGATTAGTATTGGAATTTAATATAATTTCATATAGAATAATACTTAGTATTATTTTTATTACATATATTATGTATGCTGTCATAATCATAAATATAATTGAAGAAAGTGGATGCTTACTTCGAGAAACCGAATGCCAAACATGCATTAATTTTTTATTTTAATTTGAGAAGCTCTTCTATGTTGGTTATTACTAGTTCTTAATGACACCGACGAATATATTAACAATGAGTTCCAGTTAAGATGCTGATCAGAAATACACATACAATCTTTTTATGGGGACTGATATCATCTTTAAAGTCAAAGTCTTATACACTTGGCAAGACAACAACAATTGATAGGGCAAACTTGATTGATTGCCTTTCGCAACGAAACTGTTTACTGGAAATGATAAGAAAAAGCTTTTCAAGGAAGAGCTTTATGGTATGGCAACTCATATATAAAGGGATTCGAGGTAGATCACAAAACAGGCATAAATGTTTAACTGGCATGGAATACCTTATAAGTGCGATTGTTGTCTGTGGGCTTTTATCAACAACCATAAGTTTAGGACAGCGGCAAGAAGGAAATGTTCTTGAAGTACTTGATATTATGGGGCAAGTCAAGCTATTGGACTTAAAGTGGGCAACAAAACAGCAGAATGCATCTCTAAAAAAGGTTGCCTTTATGGACACAAGATCGACCAGTCCAGAGGACGTACTGTGCATAGATGATTTAACAAGTCTCATGACCGGGATTCTAGATGGTCAATATTGGGCCCTAAAAAGTAAGATTTTCCTAATGTAAAATAATTGTCAGAAATGTCAATGACTACCTCTTATTACAGTGATTGATGCCTGGGGCTCTATTCCTTCGGGACTCCTTACTGAAAACTTGTATGGCTTGGGAAACTTTGATGAATGTCTGAACCTTAGAAAAGAGATCAGTCAAACCAGAACTATAAGTGGCAAATACTGTTTCCTTTCAGTCTCTCCAGGAAAATTGCTTGGTATCGATCATAACGTGCTCATAGCCTTGAATATTCGAATAGGAACATGCTTTCCGGCCTCTTGTTCGGCAGCTCACATGAACACATTCGTCCGACTGATCATGAATCAGACCCTGAACTCAAATAGTCCCCTTAATGGAATGTCTATTAGCGAAGGCACTTGCCAAACGAGTGAAAGTGAACCCTGGGATGGACTCACTATCTTCACAATGTAAGTTGATCAGTGCTATTATCTTATTATTTTTATTAATAGTTCTGATTATATGGTGTTCTTATCACTGATGGCTTCTGTTGTTGGTCTTTTCACGATGTATGATTATTTCCTGTGTAGAAACCAAAGTGAGTCCACCAGGTTAAACCGGTTTTTTAAATAAAAAATTGACAGTAAACATAAACATTGCAGATCTGGCTCATCCAATAGTAAAGGTATTTTCCGCCAGGGCTAACTCCAGGGCTCTGTTCCGAATCGTGGAGAATAAATCGGATCGGAATGTTATCGACTGTTTGCATGGAATCCGTTGCATGTCCCTTATTTGGGTGGTGATCTGCCATCAATATTCTATCACTACGTTGTCATCTGACATTAATCTCTTCGGAATGATACCGGTAGGTAACAATTTTTTGTAGTGAAATGACTTTTAAATACTTAATATTCTTAGTGGGCTGAGCTTCCATCCTCCAGTTTTATTGTGCACGGCTTCTTCTCGGTGGATTCCTTTTTCTTTCTGGGCGGCTTGTTGGTGGCCTTGATTGCACTTCGCACAATGGAAAGGTGAGATGCGAGAATGCTTCCTTGGACATCTGATTTACATCTATAAATTTAATCTGCAGAGCAAAGGGCAAACTTAACGTGCCCCTAATGTATCTGCACCGCTTTATTCGCATAATTCCCCTTTTGGCCATTGCCATTTTGGTCTACACAAAAATTATGAGTGTAGTAGCAGATGGTCCAATCTTCAAGGGCGGATACAGTGGCAAGTCAGACTGCGAAGACGGCTGGTATTGGACACTTCTCTTTGTAACCAACTACAGAAAGAAGAGGGTAATATTTAGTTAAAATTTTCTAGACGTGATGTGTTTTTAACAATGGCTTTACTTTTAGTGCCTTCCTCATTCCTGGTACTTGTCGGTGGACATGCAATTGTTCATCATGTCTCCGATCCTCCTGATCGCTTTCCATAAATGGGGCAAGAAGACTGCTGTTGGAATACTTGTCCTCATAGTCCTGCTCTCTGGCTGCCTCTTTGCCACGATGATGATCAATAACTACTCAGCGATTTTCAAGTAGGATGTGATCTGTACAACGCATTTCCCCGTTTTTCATAAATCTTTTAAACCAGGAATATGACCGAAGAAGCAAGTCGGAAACTATACTACCCCACTCATGTACATGCCACGCCGTGGCTTATTGGATTCTTGTTCGGATACTTCCTGCACTTAAATAGGGGAAAGAAGCTTCATTTTAGCAGGGTAGCCGTGTGGTTTGGATGGATTCTCTGCCTAGCTATGATCTTCACTTCCATCTTTGCCCTCTACCCAGATGAAAAGTGGCGTGCTCCACCACTTTCAACCCTGGCGGAGTCCTTATACTACACCCTCACCCGAGTGGGTTGGCCACTCGCGCTCTGCTGGGTGGTCTTCGCCTGCATGCAAGGATATGGCGGCCTGGCCAATAGCTTCCTGTCCTCTCCACTGTGGCAGCCTCTCTCCAGGCTCTCCTACTCCGTCTACATTTGGCACGTTTTTATCATGGAGATAAACGAAAGGAGTGTCAGGACCAATTCGTACTTCTCCGACTACCAAGTGGTACGTTTTTATTTTAGGTGTCTTGATCAACTATTTATAATATAAATTTGCAGATGCTGAAGTTCTGGTCTACCTTTGGTTTCACCTTGATACTCTCCTATTTAATGTACTTGCTTATCGAGGGTCCTTTTTGTGGCCTTGACAGTTTACTTCGACCACAAAAAAAGATTTCAGACACCAATAAATCCATGATCACTACAGTTGAGAACTAGCAAGGTCAGATTACTGCTCACGATATCAGTGAGCTCAATGGAATTGAAACAAATAATTTACTAAACTCTGATTGAGTACTATGATTAATTGATTATAATGGATTTTGATATTTTTTATTGAAAAATAAATAAAGTATATAAATTTTTTCAATTTTCTTTAGAAAATTTAAAATTCAAGAACCTTAATTTCCTCATTTGCAAATAGAAAATCTTCGAATCAGTTCCCAAAATATAAACTAGATTGCTAGAATTCCGAGAGAACTTGAAATATTATCTTACAAGTATTCTTTCTAAATGAGGACTGTGTATGTGAAGTTAAAAATACAAATAAAGCTTATCAATATGATTTGTAGCTTATAAAAGTTTTTGATTTTGACTGGAAACGGTCAGTGCCACTTTAGCTATCATGGCAAACTTATTCAGAATCCTTTTCCTTTGCGGACTTTTCCTCTTCAGCGCCGCACAGGCGAATGAAGGAGGTGTCCTGCAAAAACTTCAGGGTTTCAGCCAACACAGATCATTGGGATTTGCGTTTGCTGAATTCTTTAAGTTTATAACACTCGAGGACTTAGACATTCGGAGCCCGAGACTGCCTACTGCAGAGGACCTTCTCTGCCTCAACGATATGACTAAGTTCATGGCTGCACTTAAAACTGGAGAACTTTGGGCCCTAAGAAGTAAGAAATTCAAGGCCTAAGAATACAATAAACTACAAAATACTTCCAATGATAGTGATCGATGCTTGGGGCTCCATTCCATCGGGACTGCTAACGGGCAACTCATACGACCTAGGAAACTACGACGAGTGCCTGAATATCAACAAGGGGATCAGTGAAACCCGAGTTATCCGTGGCAAGTACTGTTTCCTCACAGTTTCTCTTGGCCAACTACTGGGAGTCGATAATGCAGCCTTGGCAGCCTTAAGCTTCAATTCAGCAAGCTGTTTTCCCGCCTCCTGTTCGGCGGTTCATATGAACGCTTTCATGGGACAGCTGATGAATCAGTTTCTGAACTCGAGTATTACCATCAATGGCATGAGTATCAGCGATAGCAGTTGCCAAACGAGTGAAAGTAAACCCTGGGACGGACTCACGATCTTTACAGTGTAATGGTGAATCATTTTTAATCACTTTCAATGGCTAAAAACTTGTGATTACAGGGTGATCTTATCATTGATGGGCTCGGCTGTGGGACTCTTCACATTCTACGATTATTTCTTCTGTGAAAACCAAAGTAAGTTAACCGACACCACCTTGTTCTGAGTTCTCAATTTAAACCAACTTCCAGCTGAGGTTCCTACAATTGTGAAGGTGTTCTCCGCAAGGGCCAACTCCAGGGCCCTTTTCCGCATCGTGCAGAGTAAGTCCAACCCGAATGTAATCGAGTGTCTCCATGGAATCCGCTGTATGTCCCTCTTCTGGGTGATTATTGGCCACCAGTACGGAGCCAATATGCTCTCGGCCTGTATAAATATTTTGCAAATGATTACGGTTGGTAAAATAAAATATCCTTCGTATTGCTTTTAAAAAAATTTCGTCTCTCTGTCCTTTTTAGTGGCTGAAGCTTCCATATTCAAATATTATTGTTCATGGTGGATTCGCAGTGGATTCTTTTCTTTTCCTTGGCGGTTTGTTGGTAGCTCTGGTGGCACTTCGCTCTATGGATAAGTAAGATGACAAGATACTTAACACAGGCATTATTAAATTCAATTCTTTGTTTTTCAGAACGCAGGGGAAGATTAACGTGCTCCTGATGTACCTGCACCGCTTGATTCGCATTTTCCCCATATTGGCCATAGCTATTTTGGTCTACACTAAGCTCATGACTGCAGTGGCAGATGGTCCACTCCTGAAGAGCGGCTACACCGGAAAATCGGATTGTGAAACTGGCTGGTATTGGACCTTGCTCTTCGTGAACAACTACACAAAGGCAAAGGTAAAGCTAACTTAATTGCTAATAGAGAAGTATTAATGCCATAATCTATGTCGCTTAGTGCCTCTCCCATTCATGGTACCTATCAGTGGACATGCAGTTGTTCATCATCTCCCCGATCCTGCTGATATCTCTCTACAAATGGGGCAAGAAGGCTGCCGCAGCAATATTCGTCCTCACAGTTCTTCTCATTGGCTGCCTCTTTGCCACGATGATGGTCAACAACTACACCATGCAGTTGATGTAAGCTACACTTAGGCTATTGCTTTTAATATTTCTCATTCCGGTTTCTGCACAGGAACGGAGGTGAAGATGGGACCCAGGAGTTGTACTATGCCACACATACACACGCCACCCCTTGGCTAATCGGATTCCTTTTCGGTTACTTCCTGTACTTGAATAGGGGAAAACAATTTCAGCTGAGTTGGGTTGTCGTTTGGGCCGGATGGGGGCTCTGCCTAGCCATGATCTTTACCTCAATATTTGCTCTCTACCCGTCGACGCAGTCAGGTGCGCCACCGTTGTCAACCCTGGCAGAATCCTTCTATTACACCCTCACCCGAGTGGGCTGGCCTTTAGCTCTCTGCTGGGTGGTCTTTGCCTGCATGCAAGGATACGGGGGGCTGGCCAATAGCTTCCTCTCCTCGCCGCTGTGGCAACCGCTGTCAAAGCTGTCCTATTCGGCCTTCATCTGGCACTTGTTCATCATGGAGATAAACGTGAGGAGTATCCGGACCAATTCCTATTTCTCCGACTACCAAGTGGTAGGTTAACTCGTTCAAGCATTTGAGTCTTAGATTACAATTTTCATTTTACAGATGCTAAATTTCTGGTCGACTCTTGGTTTCACCATCTTACTCTCTTATGTGATGTACTTGCTCATTGAGGCGCCCTTCGGAGGTCTGGATAATTTCCTACGGCCTCAGAAAAAGCCTACTAACGATAAACCCTTGAATCGGGTTGCGGATCAGAACTTGCTGGACAAGATAAATAATGACAGTTCAAGTGAACTGAAAGTGACAGAGGCAAGTGTTCAAATACCATCTGGTTAGGTATAAATATATGTGAAAATCATTTACCATTCCTTACCTCGGTTAAAAATAAAGATTAGCCAAATTGAACTTGTATTAATGTCGTACATTTTGTTGGTATACTCTTGCACTCAATGAGTACCTGGTAAACATAGAATCGATAGCTGAAACGCTTCAAGCTGTTTCGTAGAATGTACTTATCGCCACTTAATTGACGTATAACGGCTTTCGAAGGCGATGTTCAGAATTTGATTTCGTTAAAACCGCTTATCGCTAGTAAATTTGCCTATAAAGGCAATGAGCTTAACCGGAGACCGTCAAAACGAGTTGAGGTTCTACCATGGCAGCCACAGTCTGGGTACTTTTCTGGGAACTCCTCTGCGGACTTGCCCTCATCAGTGCCGTACAACCGACGGGCGGAGATGTCCTGTATGATTTCCAGAGTATCAGTCAACAGAAATCGTTTGGATTTGAGTTTATTAAACTTTTGAAGGATGGACCTCTTGAAGCCTTAGACATCAAGGGCCCCAGAGTGCCCACTCAAGAGGATCTGCTGTGTCTCAGCGATATGACTCAGTTCATGAAAGCACTCACAGCTGGAGAATATTGGGCCGTGAAGAGTGAGCAATTCCGAAACTAATAAAAAGTGTAATCTTTAAGTTCTTTTTTGTGGCAGTGATCGACGCGTGGGGCGCCATTCCCTCGGGACTTCTGACTGGCAACCGACACGACCTAGGAAACTTCGACGAGTGTCTAAATATTAGAAAGGAAATCAGTGAAGCCAGAACTATCAGTGGAAAGTACTGTTTCCTCTCAGCTCCACTGGGAGAAGTGCTCGGAGTTGATGATGATTCGATTAGTGAATATTTCTCCATTCAGACTGCCACTTGTTTTCCAGCCTCCTGCTCGGCTGCTCACATGAATTCGTTTGTGGGACAGGTGATGAAGCAGTTCCTGAACTCCAGTGCCACCTTAATGAGTATCAGCGAAAGCAGTTGTCAAACAAGGGAAAGTGAACCTTGGGATGGACTCACCATATTCACAATGTATGTGCTCCTATGTTAAAATATTTAGTGGCACTTGACTAACCCCCTCTGATTACAGAGTGTTTCTATCACTGATGGGCTCTGTCGTGGGGCTCGTGACGCTGTACGACTTCTTTCTGTGCGAGAACCAAAGTGGGTTAATCAACCATACCTTGTTTACATTTAAAGAATTCACAATCACAGAAATCTTCCAGATAAGCTTCCCGTGGCAGTGAAGGTGTTCTCGGCGAGGGCCAACTCTCGAGCTCTGTTCCGCGTTGTGGAGAACAACACAAATCCAAATGTAATCGAATGCCTTCATGGAATTCGGTGCATGTCTCTTTTCTGGGTGGTTTTCTGTCATCAATATGAATTCACAGTGAAAGCAGCCAATATTAATCTATTTAAAATGATAACGGTGGGCTTATGAATATTTTTTTTCAACAATTATTATATCATTTTACATTTTTAGTGGCTCGAATTGCCCTTCACCAGCTTTATTGCGCATGGCTTTTTCTCAGTGGATTCATTTTTCTTCCTCGGCGGCATGCTGGTGTCCTTGATTGCATTACGATCAATGGAAAAGTAACAGTTAATATTATTTTCTTTATGAAATATCTAATTTATTTCAATATCTGCAGAACTAAGGGAAAACTGAATGTGCCCCTAATGTATCTTTACCGCTTGATCCGCATCTTTCCCATGTTAGCCGTGGCTATTCTGGTCTACACCAAACTGATGACCGTGGTGACAGATGGACCTCTCTTGCATGGTGGATACAGTGGGAAAGCGGCATGCGAAAGCGGCTGGTACTGGACAACATTGTTTTTAAATAACTACAGAATTGAAAAGGTAAAACAAAGCTAACCGATAAAGTGAACCGACGCTAATTGTTTACAACATTTTAGTGCCTTGGTCACACCTGGTACTTGTCCGTGGACATGCAGATGTTTATCATCTCTCCAATCATGCTAATCGCTCTCTACAAATGGGGCAAGAAAGCTGCTGCTGGAATATTCGTTCTCATAGTCCTACTATCAGGCTGCCTGTTCGCCACGATGATGGTCAACAATTACTCAATGCTGATGAAGTACGTATTACCAGAAGAAAGGCTTGGACACTTATTCAAACCATTTTGCTCACAGGACATTCAGTCCAGAGGCGATGAACAAAATGTATTCTGCCACCCACACACATGCGACGCCCTGGCTGATAGGATTTCTCTTTGGATACTTTCTGTACTTGAATAAGAGCAGAAAGTTCCATTTGAGCAGGTTATCCGTCTGGTCGGGATGGATTCTCTGCCTGGCCA
>JAEIHY010018874.1:0-27983 GCA_018904565.1 Drosophila tsacasi
TTTGTGGAAATCAAAACCACCGCGTTTTCTGGTTGTTTTCTGGGGCACCCCTGTATATCTGTTTATTTATTTATTTAGTTATTTAGTTGAACTACCGTGATTTTTAAAATAATTTTCCTATAAGTGCCTAACAGAAGCATTTTGTTTCATCATTTGTTTAACTAATCTTTGGTAATATAAATTTTAATGCTTTTTATGCTACATTAACTTCGAAATGGGATTAAAATGTTGCTTTAAAATTCATGAACCATTTGCCTTGAATCTCAGATTTATAGTAAACTTTGAATGAATAATATGCGGTGCGTGATTATATTGATTTTCTTGGCTTTTTGCTCCTGTGTCAAATCCTTTAATTATACAAGCTGTGATCAGGCTAAACAGCCGAAGTTTGTATGTAAAGAATTTTAGTAGAGAATTTATAATAAAATGGATTAATTTTTTTAGATGAGCTCGTGCTGCAATGTTCAGAAAAACGATAAGGCTATAAAGGCATGTCGTAAATCCTTGCTGACCAACAACTCTACCACCACAAATAATGCAGAGTCGCGCAATCTCAAAACTGATAAAGTGGCCCTACATGCGGCAAGTTCAAATCTTAAATTATTATTATTATTTAGGCATGAGATCATGAATGAATATCCTCTGAGAAATTAAAAGGGCAAGGATTACACAAGTTGCATTTAATTATAATCAACCCATTTATTTCCATAACAAAAGTGCATTGCAGAGTGTTCCTTTAAGGCCAATGGATACTTGCTCAGCAATGGAACCGTCAACGTGGAAGCTCTGCAGAGAAGTTATCAGCAGCGCTTTAGGAACGACCAGGCCATGTCCCAATTGATGGTGAAGAGCCTCAACAGCTGCTCAGATTATGGTGGGTACAAATGAGATCCAGGTCTCCAAATCCTAGTATGTATTAATGTTCATATTATAATCTTACAGCTCAGAAGAGAGCTCAACAATTCCAATGGATGCACACAAAGGGCGAGTGCGACTACTATCCCGCCACCCTGCTGGCCTGCATTATGGAGCAGGTGTACGTCAATTGCCCCACGACAAAATGGAAGAACACCAGCGACTGTGCAGCGATGCGGAAGTACTTGATGGCCTGCGATGATGTCAAGAGTGGCAGGAAGTAGACCAACATCAAAATATAAGCAGAATACATAAAACTATAGAATTGATGCATTTATTCTCCACACACTTCGAATTTTAACTTGGCTAGCTGCGCCATTCCGCACTCAATTACGTCGCCAGCCTTGAACGCATCCGATCCGTTGGGAGTTCCGGTCAAAATCAGATCGTTGGGTTCCAGGGTCATGAACTTGGACACGTAAGAAATTATGTCGGGAACCTTGAATATTAAGTCGGAGGTGCAGCCCTTTTGTTTCTCCTCTCCGTTGACCGTCAGCCACAATTTTAGATTGTGCGGATCCTTCACTTGGTCAGCGGGAATAAACTGAGAGACGGGAGTCGAGGTGTCGAATCCCTTGCCAAGGGTCCACGGATGTCCAACCGCTCTAGCTGCTCCCTGAGAAGTGGAAAGAATTTTGATATATAAATTGTATAAGGGAAGGCGAACATTCCCTACCAAATTGCATTGGGCCGTAAGATCCAGAGCCAGGCAATAGCCTGCTACATAGCTCATGGCGTCTTCCTTGGTTACGTTCTTGCAGGGTTTGCCAATCACCACACCCAGCTCTACTTCATAGGCCACCTTGGTAAACACTCTGGGAAGCTAAAAACAAATTAAAGTAGTTTAATTTGAGATCAAAGGTCTTTGGAAGAGCAGAGATTAGTCTTTCCACTTGATTGGCCTCTTTATCTACTCCATAAAATAACTCACCACTATGGACTGGCCCTCCCGGATGTACGAGCTAGTGGGTTTGAGGAATACCAATGGCTCATTTGGCACCGGAACATTCCTGGCCTGCACGACGTCCCTGCATCAGACAATGATCGGTATTGAGGAGTTACCAATTTAGGGAAAGCACTAATTTACATGTAGTTGAGAGCCACTCCAACGATCTTCTTGCCGTCGTTCAAGAAGTTGGCGGCTTCCTTGCTTCGGGAAGCCATCCTGAGGAGATGGGTGAGTTGAACCACTGAGAATTTTGAAAAATAAGTTAATTCACTGATGTGATGCTGGAGACGCTAGCAGCTGTTGCGGTCAAATGAAAGTGAGCGTTTGAGCAGTGGGAGCCGGCAGGCAGGCCTTACTTGCGCAATGTTTATTAATTTAGAAGTGAGGGTTATCAGGAGAGGCGCGCCCCCCGCAAAAAGTTTATCAATTAAGTAACGATAACTGAAAATTAAGAGAGCGATCGCCAGTGAGGCTGTGTTTTAAAAATATACTGGAATATACCATCTCAAATGATTCCATCTGGTAGATAGAGTGCCAGGGCCGCAAAAAAGTGCTAGACAACACACATAAAGACATTTGGCAATCCTACAATTAAAATAAATTATAAACTATCAACATTTAAAATGTAAAACGTTTAAAACTACCATTTCCTAATTTATAACATATATCTCACCAACCAGCGACATTTTGCAACACTGACCCTGCAGTGCAGTGTTCCCTGATCAGGGGTTTTTTGACGTCCTAGGGGGAATTTTAGGGGGAAAAATTTGTAGAGGGAAAGTTTAGGGGGTTTTTGAAATCCTGTATTATTAAAATGTGTAAAAGGAATAATCTTAAAGTAAAATATGACAAAAACGCCTTGAATGTAAGTACCCTAATTATAGAAAAATATAGTTATTCGACCCAAAAGTGGCGTCAAGTCAATACAAAGATGTCATTTCAGAGCTTGCTGAATCCTTCAAGGGTCTTGGTATTGACGTCGAAAATACAATGACGGAATATAATCTGTTGGATCGCGTTGAAGTGAAATCATCGTTCTCTGATGAATAGGGCAGAAATCTAAGAGCAAACCGATGCTGGTGGAAAACAAATATTTGAAAAGTGGCCCTTTGGAGCTTACCATATTCAAATGCATCTGTCGAACGAATATTTTCAGTTTTCAACATAGTTAAAGATAAATTACGAAAAAGATTTGCAACGAAAACTGCAGATGCTCTTTTACGACTGACGTTATCAAACAGTTGTAATAACTTTGAACCATAAAAAAATGTATAAACTATTTGTTGGCGATGAAGTGTAAAAAACCGAGTTTTCGAATTATGTTCTCGAGGGCAAAACTTAAAATTAGATCTCAATTTCTAAAAATAATTTGTGTTTAATATGAAACAACACTCAACTTGCATTAATTTTCTCAACTTTTTCAAATTGAAAATAAGATGTGTTTTCTTTATATATTTTAAATTAATTGATTTTTTAATTTAGGGGAAATTTTACCTTTTTGAGATTTTTTAGGGGAAAACCCAAATTTTCATTTGGCAACACTGCTGCAGTGTGACCGTTCCGTCGTATAGTGCTTCATCATCCGCAGAAACTTCAGCAGCTTTGCGTTAGCTGTCCGAATTTGGGCGGTAACTAGTGAAAACCTCGTCAAAATCGACCACATGAACTGTAGTCGGAGAATTTGCGGGTCAAAGCTCAGATACACCCCCGAATCCAGCAGTACGGAGCAGTTAAGAGAATGACTTGCCAGAGGGATTTGTGTTGGTGAGAGGGGAGTTCGGCGTGTTGAGTTTCCCGTTTCGTGTCTTTGCCGTTTTCGCGCATCCCGCCTGCGGGCATACTGACAACGAGCCAGCGAATTGTAATTTTCTTTCGAGATAAAATTATATTAAATTGCGTACCGTGCCGTGTGTGGTCCAAAAAGAGCGCCAGCTATAGCCACTGCGTGGTGCGCGAGTGTGTGTGCGTGTGCGAAGCGAAGTAGCAACAAAAGCAGCCCCAGTAGCAGCAGCAGCAGCGAGACGAATCCAAACACAGCCAACAGCCAACAAATTCTACAAAGACACAAACAACAACACAATGATGAAAATGGAGACTGACAAAATAATGGACGAGACCAACTCCAATGCCCAGGCGGTGAGTGTGCAACTATTATTGAGATACTTTTGGGTTAGCGCCATTTCAGCTCATGCTCCGTGCAGTGCCATCGGATCGAATATACATATTTATGTACATAATGCTCAAGGTGTCGCCTCCACACACGCACAGGCATACGCACACAGGCGCACCGTAGGTGGCGCAAGTGTGTTTGTGCGTTATTTTCGTATATACTACTGAGATTTTGCACTCGTGCACTCTATTAAATTCGGCGGACACTGTCGCATTGGCTTTCCCCCCTTTCTCCGCAGCCCAAGCGCTAGCGCTAACCTTAAACTTTTCGGACCCAGGCGTTAGCCCAATTATTCATCGTCTCCGCTGCCGCTGATCCGTCTCCTTGCCAAGACCTCTTATTGCCCAGCATCTCAGGGGCGGCTTCTCCAAGCTATTACCAGATTTCGGATTTCGTTAATTGGCCTCGAGTTTGTTTACACAATTAATAACACAGAAACCACACACAAAGTATGAATCTACGTACATTCATCGACCGTGTACATTTCAATCAGTATTTACTTTATTGTATTGGATATCGGATAGGTACTGGATACAGTGTCGCGGGTGTTTGGCGGAGTGCCGACGAAGGTCACCGGTATGTAAGCCCATTAAGCGGTGTGCCCAAAATCGGTTTTTATTTCTTAATTTTTTCTGTGCGCGGTTGGCAATAATATTTTGCTTGAGTCATCTCGGTTTTTGCATGGCTCAAAAAACCCGGAATCAAGGTGTAGTCTGGTCGGAAGCAACACCTTGTAGATAGTCGAAAGCGAGCATCCTTGCACTCAGCCACTGCCCGCCCCACATCCACGTAGCCAGGCTGAGGCTAACCACTGAAGCTCGCAAAAAACCATAATATTGCACTTAAATTAAAATCGTACATAACATTAACGCTCACAGAGTTACTACATACGTATATATAAGCAAGGTTTTCTGGCAGTCGCTGGCATTGCAGGTTAGCTTAATTACTCGAATCACTCACACCCGATTGTCCGATTTGTTTACTCATTTTGTTTGCCGAGATCTCTGCGCTTCAAATGAACTGATGACGTATGATTAATGGGGGCGATCTTATTCGGCAATACCCCCGGCCATCGATTGGGATTCGCTATATTTAGCAGTCGGCGGCAGCGCCTAATGAGGATGGAACACCAAATAAACATCGATACAATTATTATTTTTATATACTATAGTATGTACTTTCCGTGTGAATGATCAGCGGCGGCTGGCAGCAGCTCGACTCTAGCTCTAGTCGGGCCTTTTGTGAACTCTGCTTTGCCAACTCTTTCGCCGCCAAATAAAAACAAAAAGCGAGAAAATTACGGAGAAGAAAGAAACTCGGAGCGGAGCGGAGCTCGACTAATTGCCCAATTGTAAGCCCCAAGTTTGGGGCTTCGTCACTTGCCTAAAAACTAAGGAAAAGTTGCACAACCCTCAGCCAAGCTACACAGCTACCTTTCCACTTTTTACGATCATCGCCCCTTGACATCCATCCAAATACTAGCTACTATGTACTATATCATCACAAACCGAATGCAATTTCATAATTAATCGCTCCCGCTTTGTCCATCTCTCCCGCACAGTTCACAACCACCATGCTGTACGACCCGGTGCGCAAGAAAGACTCATCGCCCACGTACCAGACGGAGCGGGAACTCTGCTTTCAGTACTTCACCCAGTGGAGCGAGTCGGGTCAGGTGGACTTCGTGGAGCAGCTGCTGTCGCGCATGTGTCACTATCAGCACGGCCAGATCAATGCGTACCTGAAGCCGATGCTGCAGCGGGACTTTATCACATTGTTGCCGAGTGAGTACCGATATGGCATACTATATAGACTACTGACTAATTGAGATATGTTCTGGTTGTGGGGAACATTGAACTCTGAATGGTTTTGGAATTGGAAGGAACTCCTAAGAATAGTTGATAGGAGATTGTGAAGGAGTTTCTTCTTGATAGTCAAGTTATATGACAGAAGCTTTAGGTTTTGAGGGTTTTTACAGATTATAATTGACCATTTAGTACTTTTTTGTTGGTCTTAGTTCAAGTTTTAAAACGAGTAAGGTTTGCTAAGAGATCAAAGCTGGAATACCCTTGAATAGACATACATTAGTTCTTGTCTGTGATTCAGTCTTGTCTCAAACCTTGAAGCAATTCTTTTTTCCGCAGCTAAATACATGTATTATCTCTTATGTACTCATATTTGTATAAAAATTAGTTCAAACTTGCATCTGCACTAAAGTTACTTATAACTTAATAGATGAAGCCCCTAAAATTCCTATAAATTAGTACGTAAGTAAGTTTTTAATAATCAAAACCCTTCTTATAAAATTTAATCAGTCAATTGACTAATTGTCAGAGGGCTAAGGTTAATCTTTAGCTAATTAAATCATTAAAATGTTATCAAATCAAAGATCAAACATAATCCGTCAGCCTGTTGGCCAAAGATCGACAGGGTGGTACGTCCGTCACGTCACAGAAGCGTTATCAATGTCATACTTTGAACGAGAGGTCACTACTCCCAGATGGTTAAAGTGTCCGCCTGTTAGCCGCTGATAGTGGTGAAGATTACAGCCACCGAAATGAACCCAAATTAAAGCACGACCCAGGAGCTGCATTCCTTCCACAAGCCTTAGTCTTAGCCACGTTAACAGCGAATAGAACACAGAGGAGTCCGGAGTTTTAATCCCTCGGCACGCAATGACTGAAAACAATAACAAACGCGGCAGGTACAAAGTCGAACAACATGAAAGGTGCCCAGATCCCAGTGCCATTCATTCCGGGTTCCGGAGGAGCAGAGAGCGGAGGAGAGGAGCCAGTGGGTGGGCCAGGGCTGTTGGCTGTATTAACTGTTGACTGAAAGGTCGTTGCTTCCATTAAACGCGCTTTACCGGAACAGCAAACAAAACGAAAGCCGGAGCGGAGCAGCAGCAGGCCTTGTATTTAATTCATAAGAAAATGTGAATCGATTTTGCCGCCAATTGTGGCCAGCTAATCAAAATCTAAACTGTTGGGCTAGTTATTTCTGGGACTGTAATTATATAGGATCGACGACTAACGGGCTGGCAATGAGTCCGATCGGATTTTGTGAATAAGCGAACGTTTATCAATGCATCGGATTGGGTAGAAACGTGTGTATATGTATATCGGTGACTCAAATTGCCAACAGGAGCGAGTTGTGCATTGAACCTTTGTTTATTTATTTACTTTCCCCTCTTCGAGCTCTTACGGGTCTCTTTTTACCGAGCTTATTGAGCATGTTCTCTTCTGATTGTCAGCTGAAAGGCAGATGGGAAACGTTGCCCTATTTTCTTGTATGTAATGCTAGTCTCAACAAAAATAATTAACATAATCTAACTCTAGACTTCAACTATTTACAAGCATTTTCCCTTCTATGGTCTAGCTTCCTTGCTCCTTATTCCTGTTTTATTTAAGGACGGACTGGCATCACTGATGGTTCTAGGGAACCAAGCGAAAAAGAGTTGAAAGTAGACAACATTGTCTCCTCCATTTACATTGTAATGCACTTCAAAGGCAACTAACCGGGGGGACAGAGCGACTGAGCGACTGTAGGACAGACAGGGAGACAAACAGGCAGACGCACGGATGCACAGACGACGGAAAGACACACTCGCAAGACCGTTAGTCGCCGGCGACGGCAAACAACTTGAGCCAAATCGCCGCTGCCGCCCGCCCGTCAACCGCCTGCCATTTGCGAGTTATGCACATTTTTAATTGTGTTTGGCAAATGCAGCGAACGAGAACAGGGAGCTGAAGGTAGTAGGGAGCACTCGCATGCACTTCAGACTCTGGCCTGGCCCATCCAGCCCGTTTGTCAATGCTGATGGAGATGTACATGTGGCTCTGGAGGTGGAGGCGGCCAACCCCCACCAGGCACTCTCCGACGCGCTGCTTGCTACGTTTGTGTGCGCACAAGACACATGTAAATATGCCGGTCTATTGGTTGCGCCTCCGTCACTGCCACTCCCACTCCCGTTCCCACTTACTGGGCTAAGTGCATTTTAATGCCGTTAGGTGCATCATTTTGTCTCTCTTGTTTGTCGGCTGATGACGGGCGCCGAGTGGTTGGATTGCATTGGATCGGGATTGGGATTGGGATTGGGTTGGGGTTTGGTTTGGTTCGGCGAGTGGGTGTCTGACAAGAGCGACAGCCACAGCAGCAGCAGCAGTTACGTCTGCTCCACCTCAAGTTATTTCATATCAGATGGCACATTCTTCCATGCGTCATATCGGAGATAGCTGGGTGTCGACTATAAATAGCACCCGGCTAAGTCACTTACTTGTCCACGGGGAGAACTGAAGCAGCAATACTTCCTTATTCCATTGCTGTAATTAATTAATGCTATCACAATGGTTTCAATGAAAATTGGTTCTCCCCTTTAGCCCTCAAATGTGATGCACCTCATTAAATCCATCATTAAACATGCCTTTGCTTATGCTTGCATTGCAGTCAAGGGCCTGGATCACATTGCCGAAAACATTTTGTCCTACTTGGATGCCGAATCGCTCAAAAACGCGGAGCTGGTTTGCAAGGAATGGCTGCGGGTCATATCCGAGGGAATGTTGTGGAAAAAGCTCATCGAGCGCAAGGTGCGCACAGATTCTTTGTGGCGTGGACTTGCCGAGCGGCGCAACTGGATGCAGTATCTATTCAAGCCAAGACCGGGCCAGACGCAGCGGCCACATTCATTCCATCGCGAGTTGTTCCCCAAGATAATGAATGTGAGTGGTGACTCCGCAAAGTTTTCCGTCCGCCAAGCAATGACTTTTGACGTTCTTTCGTGCTTTTAATCTTTTCAGGACATTGACAGCATAGAGAATAATTGGCGGATTGGTGGCCACATGCTGCACCGCATCAATTGCCGGTCCGAGAACTCGAAAGGTGTCTATTGCCTGCAGTATGACGATGGCAAGATTGTATCCGGGCTGCGGGACAACACCATCAAAATCTGGGATCGCACGGATCTGCAGTGCGTTAAGGTAGGAGGTCACAGATAAGCGTTAGCAAGAATGGCCACCTTATCACGGCTTTTCCACATTTGCAGACCCTCATCGGCCACACTGGTTCAGTGCTGTGCCTGCAATACGACGACAAGGTAATCATCAGTGGCTCCAGCGACTCCACAGTCCGGGTTTGGGACGTCAATACCGGCGAGATGGTCAACACCCTCATCCATCATTGCGAGGCGGTGCTGCATTTGCGCTTCAACAACGGCATGATGGTAACCTGCTCCAAGGACCGCTCCATCGCCGTCTGGGACATGACCTCGCCCAGCGAGATAACGCTGCGCCGCGTCCTCGTCGGCCACCGGGCTGCCGTCAATGTGGTTGACTTTGATGAGAAGTATATTGTGTCGGCCAGCGGGGACCGCACCATTAAGGTCTGGTCCACCTCGAGCTGTGAATTTGTGCGCACCTTGAATGGCCACAAGCGTGGTATCGCCTGCCTTCAGTACAGGGATCGGCTGGTAGTCAGCGGCAGCTCAGACAATTCAATAAGGTAAGAAGACGCTTGTTTTGTTAATATATCTGTTTTATATCTGACTCTGAATTGCAGACTATGGGATATTGAGTGTGGTGCTTGTCTGCGTGTCCTAGAGGGCCACGAAGAGCTGGTTCGCTGCATCCGTTTCGATACGAAGCGCATCGTTAGCGGCGCCTATGATGGCAAGATCAAGGTTTGGGATTTGGTGGCCGCCCTGGATCCGAGAGCAGCCTCTAATACACTTTGTCTGAACACGCTTGTGGTAAGTGTGCACGCAGTAGCAGCTCTTCCATTGCTTTTACATTAACCCCTTACTCCTGTAACTCCTATCCTTTATAGGAACACACCGGTCGCGTTTTTCGTTTGCAATTCGACGAGTTCCAGATTGTCAGCAGCTCGCACGATGATACAATTGTGATTTGGGACTTTCTAAATTTTACACCCAATGAGAACAAGGCCGGACGCACGCCGTCACGTAAGAGATGTCCAACTTTCACTCCACTCATTGACCTCTTGAATTATGTATGCATAATTTCGTTTTCTTTCCTCTGTTTCTGTTCCTGCCTTTACAGCGGCTTTGATGGAACATTAACATTTTGTGCAACGGCAGCTGCGCGAGTTACACCTAATACCCTCGAGCGACGATGACGACGACGAGGACGATGGGGATGGAGATGGAGATGGTGATTTCGAGGACGAGATTTCGAGAGATGATGCTGGGGCTGTTATGGCGGGATATGTTAGGCATCAGGATGCTGCCGATGGCTCGGGCTCTATCACGGGTTCAGGTTCAGGTTCTTCGGACCCCGAGCGGGAGGAGGACCCGGACTATGATTTAGATGATGTTGAGAATATTGATGATTATGATGAATGAAGGGTAGCCAGCGTAGAAACATACAACAATTTTGGAATCCAAGTTACAGCGATCTCTGAGCGTCTATTTTACAATCACACACAACACACATACTCAACACACACACACACAACACATCCACACAAACACACACACACATGGAACCCAAGCAGAATAAGATAAAAATGAAGTTATAGAGCAAGCAACAATAAAAGCAGAAGGCATATACATAGAAAACATGAAAATATTTTTGCAAAACTGGCTGTTAGGTTGTTTGTCACGTACGAGGATGAGAACATGAAGAGACAAAACTTTTGTATTAGTTACTTAGGCGCTGTAATACTAATCGAAAGGGTCAGTAGTCCTCGAATCGATCGGGCGTTACTTTAAGTGTTTCTTTAGCTCAAATACACAAGCCAGCATCGTGCGAACTGGAATCTGCAGGCAGGACGGCCAGAGAAGAGAGTTCAGTCTTTAGCATAAATGTTAGTTAGAGTTGCTTCATTGAAATTGGCAAGCAAGAGCATCAGTTTGCACATTTGTAACCTATTTTAGCATGCCTATTGCCTAATGTTTGTGTTAATTGTAAAGTTTAAAATTAAGCCTAGTATTTTATTGGCAATTGTAAGCTAAGTTACCCCAAATGCAAATACAAAATACAAATAATTTAAATGAAAGAGAAAGACTTGTATGTGACCCGCGTATGCGTCTGCAATTGGTAATTGAAATCATTCGGGGCGAAGATTGAACAAAATTAATCAATATGTAACCGATTCTTTGATTGAACCATAACGATACCTATAGACTCTAGTAATACACACAGATGTATGTAGTAAATAGCAAAATTCCAGGACGTTTCATCATATATATATATATGTATGTATTTAATGAATGCAACAGATACTTTTACTATATATGTATTGCTATGTGTAAATTAAGTTACAATGCTATACGTGATCTGGATGACGATCGCCGCCGCTTCCGCGTTAACTAATGTATGTACATAAAGTTTTACTTTAACATCTGCAAGTTGATTGAAATATGAACAAACATACTCTCCGAAATACTATGCGAAACTGTTGGTGGAAGGAGTGCAGCTTGTTAAACGATGGCTGAGCAACTGCGAATTGCTGTGCGAATGGGCTTAGTATAGGTAACAGATAACTAGAAATAATAATAAATTGTGTATAAATGCTAAAGAACCTGCTGTTTTCTAATTTAAAGTATTTTGGGCTACCTTATCGCATCTTTCCTTATTTTCGCTTTGCTCTTCCCTCTGTTCAGAGATATAGTAGTTTTTTTTTTTTTAATTTTCATATAATTTGAGATATTGCCATTTTGTATTATTCAAGAATTTCGGCTTTAATTTTATCAAGATCGGACTACTATATCATATAGCCGCATTAGGAACATTTTTTGGAAAAATTATAACTGATAATTTTCAACATATTTTCATATAATTTGGGATATTAAAATTTTGTATTCTAGAATTTCGGTTTTTATTTGATCAAGATCGGACTACTATATAATATAGCTGTTATAGGAACGGAATTGGATTATATTATAATGATCCAATTTTAAGCAGCAAGGGTATACAAACTTCGGGGAATTACGGAATTTTTTTATGTCCTTGAACAGGACTATAAAAGTTCTTTAGATTTGGTTATGTAGGTTATGTAAATGTATGTTCGCAATGAAAGAGAAATAACCTACATATACTACATTCTTGTTTTGAAATATATGCACTGAAGCGTGTTTTTACACTAAAATGTTGGATAAGTTACAAATAACAGACTAAATAAATAAATAAATCTTTAACGTATTTTTTTCAACTAGTGGAAATGATGTGTTTTCGAATTTGAAGTAGGTTCGTGTCAGTTTAGATGATTTCCTTATCGCCACCTGGTCACTCTGAAGAATTGTGAAATGAATAGCGTCTAACTTCTCAATTTTGTTTTTTCGTTATAAATTTATAAAATGGACTGGTATGTGGGTACGGAATGGGAGGATAAGGGCCGAGGCCTTACCAAGAAGGTGCTGGCCCTTCAGCTGGGCGACATGGAAAAGCCAACGACGTGCAGCACTGTGCAGTTCAGTGTCAACAAGAAGTGCGCCAATTTGGGTGAGCGGCCGAGCAAATACTTGGCGACCGATGAATCCTCGGCGTATCCTCAACAGCACTCCATGGAAATGGGCACTGGCGTGAATCCAGTGGACTGCTATGTGGAGATTTTGCTGCAGCAGTTCCTTCCGGGAGAAACCGCCGCCTGCAGCATCCTCACCAAAGACGGCATTCGGATTGAGTTCGAACTAAAGCTGGAGAAGATTGTGAAGAACACGCAGGTGGAGAAGATAGATGCAGCTGGGATCTACGACCTGGCGCTGCGTCTCAAAGAGAGCGGCGTGGCCACATTTAAATCCTATCCGAAATTCGCATTTGATTACTTTGTGCGGGCCGCAAAGTTGCTCATCACATACAAACCCTTCGACAAGCTGACCAAGAGGGAGAACGGTATAAACGGGAGCACAGTCGAGGAGCTCTTCATCCAGATTCAGACTAACTTGGCAGCCTGCCTGCTGCTGGAGAAGCGCTACGAGCACGTCATCTACCACACACAATTCGTGGAGACTACGGAGAGTCCCAGCGAGAAGAGCATTTACCGCCGCGCAGTGGCCTACTACCATCTGAAGGAGTTTGCCAAGGCCCTGGCCACCATCGAGAGAGTGCCAAACTATGAGGAAAAGCGAGATTTCAGCAAGCTGCGGGATAACATTGCGAGCAGCTGGAAGAATAGCAACACCCACTACAAGGAGGTGGTGCAGCGTATGTTTAGCTAGTTCTCATTGTTACCATTATCTCAGCTAACTGACAAGTGGTCTGTTTATAAAATAGCTTATATTTAACATATTACTTTGACTTTCTACTTTTTTTGGGATTGAACTTGGGCTTCCTCTCCTTGTAGTCGTTTGACTTGCCATTGATCTTCTTGTCCTTGGTGTCCAGTTTGGCCCGCTTGTTCTTGAACTTCATGCCGCCGGGCAGCTTGGGTCGCTTGCGTGAGGATTTGGCTTCCATTTTGAAGAGTTCTGTAAACAAAAACATTTTTATTCCCCATTCAGCTTTTCCGAGGAAGTGAAAAACCCTCACCTTCATCTGGCTCTTCACCCACTTCCTCTTTGTAGTACTCGGCATCATCTTCGGGATCGCTGTCATTGTGCCCCTCCTCCGCCCGTTTTGCAGCCCGCTTTTCGTCCTTCTTAAGTTTTAGGTTGCGAGCGCGGTTCTCCGCCTGCTCTTTCTTGCGCTGCTCCTTCTGCTTCGCCTTCTTTTCGACTAGCTTACGCATAGTTTCCTTCTCTTCCTCCGTCTTTACCACATGGTCGTGGTACAGCACTTCGCCGGTAAGGAGTCCATCCTCTATTTTGATTAGCTGCATGGTTAGACGCGGCCCGATTTCGTGCAGCTTGATGCAGCTCTTATTGTCCTCCAAGTTCCCCCTGCTCTTAAGCGTTTGTGCGAGCACAACGTGCGACTGTTCGTCATCCTCTACCTCTGATTCGGAGGCGTATCCATCTCTGGAAAATACGTACTCGGGGTTAGTAGGAGTCACCTGCGAAATCACCGGATTTTCTTACTTCATC
Organism: Drosophila tsacasi; assembly: GCA_018904565.1. Lineage (NCBI taxonomy): Eukaryota > Metazoa > Arthropoda > Insecta > Diptera > Drosophilidae > Drosophila > Drosophila tsacasi. Next base: position 14,011 of record JAEIHY010018874.1, read on the forward strand.
ACGAAATCTCCCACTTCGTTGCACTTGCCCAGGTTGGGAACAGTGCCCTTTATGACTTTTTTCAAAGCTCGCTTCAGGCCCACGGGCACCACCTGTACCGAGTAGTGGCGCATCTCCACCAGCTTCGTGTCCGGATTGTAGGAGAAGAGGACACAGCGACGGATGGTTCCAATGTTCACCTGGGCCAGGTTGATCGAAGGGAACATGTTCTGGAACGTGGTGGCCATCAGCTTCAGGTGCTTGCCATCGCCCGTAAAGTTGTTCATGATTACCAGAGGAGCATGCTTAAAGTAGTCAATGTCCATCATCTGCTGCTTGCTGGACGAAATCACGTCCCGGGCCAATGTGAACTGGTGAACCTGTAAGACGAAGTTAGTTTTATAGTGAATCATTCGGAACATTTCCATTAATAGCACTGTCGGCAAACCTTAAATGTCAGGGAGGGACCACGCGGCAATCGGACTACTTTGAAAGACAACTGCGTGGAGGCCTTGTTGAAGATGCCCATGTGAGAGACATGGAAGTAGCTGCTCAAGCTTACAAAGTCCTTGATGCGGTTCATCCGCTTCTCTCGCAGATTAGAGGCCGTATATGGCTCCATGATACGCCGGAAGTCCAGCGTAAGGTCTGTGATGTACGGACAGGTGAGCCCGCGGTGGATGACGAAGGAGTGGGGCGCTTCGACAATCTCGCTCGGCTCGCTTGCCTTGAAGGCAGCTGTACGGGTCTTTGGATGTACTTTCTTCTTGCCGCGTCCCATGTTTTGTCCAAGTTGTTTCTTTCCTTCCGCACGTGCTAAGATCAGTGTGACTGTAACAGCCGAGAATACCAAACTGGTGCTTGAACGGTCTCTCGTTTGCCATGAGAGCCTGGCCACTCTAATTTAACGTAAATTGTGTTTTCAACCCGATAATAAAACCCACAGCGATTTCCTTTTATTTAAATTATATTTATTTAATCACACTTAACATAGCAAACACAAATGATGTGATTTTCGTTTCATGAATGCATTTTAAAGTTTTACAACTGTTGCTGTTTGTTTGATTTGTTGACCGATTTTTGAAAACGTGAAGTAAAAAATAAAGAAAGTTCTCAAAATTGCTTGCCGCAAGCTGCGCAGTGTTGTTTTTGTTTGAAAATGAGTTTGCATCATTATCGAAGATTTCTTTCCGGTTGTTTACAACTATATATTTATGTTGCGAAAAATTAATAATATTAATATTTTTAATATTAGCATATATTTATATTTATATAAATTATAGTTCTACAGCTTAAACTGAATTTGGAGTGTTTAGTTTTTTGCTTATATTCTTTCCAGTTTTTGTTTTTTTTTTTTTTTTACTTTTGCAGGCATCGACGATCGCGGCGATCGATTTATGCGATATTTCTTTAAATCTTTATATATATATAAAACTTCAGTTTAAACCGCAGTTAACTACAGCCGGATGTTGTTTTCGATTCTGTTGCTGCTGTTGGTGTTGTGTTGGTGATGGTGGTGTTTTTGCTGATTTGATTCATCAATTTATATGCAAATATTATGACAAACTGCAAATTGCTGTTGTTGTAAATGAAAAACACAAAAACTCCTCCCAATGCCTCTTTTCACCAGATCTTTGCTGCTTCTGCTTCTGATCTTGCTGTTGTTCTGATTTTTATTGCTGTTGATGTTGTTGTAGTTGTAAGTGTTGTTGTTGCTCTTGTTTATGTTGCTGTTCTGGCGGTTGCGGGGGATAGCTAATGTTGCTTGGGGCGGTCACTGACAGCACTGCTTGCGCACATCGGCGGTGACTGTCGGCTTGACGTCGATGGGTTCCACGTTCGACGGACGAATGACATCGCCTTCCGGCGGATCCCTGATCTGTTTCTGCGACACAATGCGATAGATTTCTGGAAGGAGAAGAAGAACATTAACAAGACTATACCCGAAAAACTTAAGGATAAACTTTGGCCTGAGGAAGCAATATAAATTGATTTTCCTTAATATTACGTTATATATTATGAAGAAGTTATATTCAATACAGTGGTAAGGACACTGACCTGTGAGTATGTTCTGGAATGCCGTTTCTACGTTCGTCGAGTCGAGGGCCGAGGTTTCTATGAAACTCAAGCCGTTGCGCTCGGCAAACAGTTTCGCCTCGTCCGTGGGAACGGAGCGCAAATGGCGCAAGTCGGACTTGTTGCCCACCAGCATGATGACGATATTCTGGTCGGCATGGTCGCGTAACTCCCGTAGCCACCGCTCCACATTCTCGTATGTCAGATGCTTGGCAATGTCGTAGACGAGCAGAGCTCCCACAGCACCGCGGTAGTAGGCAGAGGTGATGGCGCGATAACGCTCTTGGCCGGCCGTATCCCAGATTTGCGCTTTAATTGTTTTTCCATCGACCTGCATTGAGTCGTGTAGGGAGGGGTTGGGGAAGGACACAGAAGCATTAGTTAAATGGTGACATTAATTGGCAATCTCGCCCAGTTATCCTTGCATCCTTGCGAACGTTTCGCTTTGAAAATCAATAAACAAATTCGACACACTCAGCGATGTCCTCTAGAAACGAATAAGCCACAGTTTGATATTGCCTACTACTAGACCCCCTCGTTAAGACTTTAAGAAAGGTTTTAAATTAAATTTACAATAAGCCTTGGAACCATCTTTTACTTTTACTTTTAATGCCAGCCAGCTGGTGACGATGATGTCAACATTTAGCTTATCACCCAACTAGATGGCTTCATAAATTATGGAAGAAAACCAATTGACAATCCTTTATTTAGTGAAATTCCCAGACACTTACTGAAATTGACTGCCTACCCCCTAGGTTGTTCCTCGATATGGCCATCACTATATTTACTACCTCCCGGCCAAACGCACACGCAAGCTAACCCGTGAAGCACACAGCCGTGGGTGCTTCCTGACCCCAATCCCCTGCTGTACTCACCTCTATGCTGCGCGTTGCAAACTCCACGCCAATTGTCGACTTGGACTCCAAATTGAATTCATTGCGCGTGAAACGGGACAGCAAATTACTCTTGCCAACGCCAGAGTCACCGATAAGGACAACTGCAAAGAAATTCAAAGCATTAGTGACATTCGAAGCATTGGCATTGGCATTGGACAATCGAAGTCCCCAGTTGCATAATATGTGGGTGGGCGCGGTGTGTTTGGTTTGGGGCGAACCACCCCGTGTCCTGTGTTTATACGGTCGGACATGCTGTTAGTTGGTAGCTGGTGGCTCGAATAGGTCATGCCCTCCTTCGATGGAGTGGCGCCCCAAGGTCAGTTTGTACATAAAACCGCTATACTCGGGAGACTTGAGGGCATGGAAACAAATATCTTATGTTTGCGGGAGGAGTGGACATTCGGCAGCTTTGTGCTTTGTGGAATGTTTATTGTGCTCTATGCCGATACAGCAAACATTTATGGTTTATCTGAGTGTCATGGCCTGGGCCAAGGCAAATAGACTCCATAAACTTTGGCTCTTTCTCTAAACTGTGCATTATTACAAGTATGTTAAGTATATTAAGTAAGAAGTAAATATTAAGGTAAAGACCAGAAAAAACAGGTTAGGGCAAAATTATTTTCTCGCCTATTTTTTGTATCTAAAGAAGTATAACTGAGTTCTGTTAGGATCCAAAGAGTTCTGCAAAGCATACAATGTATACATAACGGACACCACTGAAAGCAGCTGTAGTGCATTTCCTTTTCTTTAGTTGGCTTTTTAAAAACATCTGTCATTTTCTTAAGACAAAAGTTGTTTGTGGAATAAGAAAATTATATTTGCCAAGTTTAAGTCGTAAGCACTTCTCTATTAGCTTTAATTTTAAGCCTTTCTTGGACTTTTTAATCCATCGGCGTGTTAGCTTGTCAGGGAAAACAATAAAACAATAACAATAACCCCTCAAACAATTTGCGCTCTTTGCATTACTGGACAGCTGAGAGCGACCTGGTTACAGTTATCGGCGAGAAAAAGGAGAGTGCGAGAGAGGAACTGCTAATGAGTCATTACTCTCTTTAACTCCGCTTCTGACCTGATCCTCAAAGAGAAATTGCACTTAGTTAAACATGTATGCCGGCAAATTAAAGGGGAGTAATAAATGGGGAGGCGGTCGTCATTACTTGCTAGTTTCAATGGATCGAATCGCTCGAATAAAGCCCCACATTGGTTATGATGTGATTATGGGGGCTTATCGCCCCGAGCGGAATTCTTCGGCAGTTGGTTTCCGTGGGTGAGTCATAGCTGGCCAATAATATCGTTATGTGTGAAATTCGAGGCCTCATCATGCATGTCATACTCACTCACACATTTGACATATTCACATGGTGTGTTTCTGTTTTTACATTTTGGATACTTGACCCAAAAACCCTCTGCAAGATAAGGGTTTACAAATTTGAGAAAAGCAACTAGGTGTCGGAGGTTAAATACAAATATTAATGTTGATTGATTGTAAAATTAACAAACATATATTTCTTTTAAATGAGTAATTGAGATAACCCGTTAATGACATTCAACAGTTGCTCAGACTAAAGCTCAGCTGTGATAGCCGTTTTTAAGCGCAAATGGAATTTACGGCGTAGTAGCAAACGAAGAGAACAAAGAAGAACTGAGAATTGACGACCCCGAACATAAACAGAAATGATACAAAGAACGCAAAAGATGTGGGAAGGGAGCTGAAGCTTTGGAGCAAGAGGGATAGAATGCGGCCCACTGTGCAAACTCCCAACTGAGGTTTCAACACCGCGATAGAGAGCTGGAGTGACGGACAGTGAGAGAGCCCGTAAACAGAAGCCAATGCAAGAGCCAGCTGTACAGAAGTTATACCAAAACTCTTACTCGTCGTACTAAAAGGAAATCTAATCAATTTAAGAATGTGAGTGGGTGGCTAAGCATTTGAAACTACTCCCCGCCGAATGAGGCAACTTTTATCGCTATTATAAATACGATTTGCGTTGGCTTTTGCATGCAACGTGGCGAGAGCAACGGGAACGTAATGACAAAACAGACAGTTAACGGCAATGTACTTGATTCCGGAAGAGGCCCCAAGGAGAGAGCGGGAGCGTGAGAGCCGTCAAAGGGCATCCAACTGCACGGGAAGCAGCAACACCAACAAACTCAGGGGGCGTACTTCTTGGACTTATTTTGGGAATTAATCACACACTAGCACTTGCACACATACCAGCACATGAACTCTTGATTTTCGACTGCACTTTCTGTTATTCTCCAATTAGTTTCAATTAGTGCCATTGAACCACTGCGTCATTGTGTCCAGGCACCGAGAGGGAGAGAGGGCCGCCGCTACTCCTCCCCACCTTCACCTCCACTTCCACAGATCTGCGGCCACCGGCAGTGTCATGTTTATAATTACCTTTGAACAGATAATCGTACTCGTCTTCTCTTGCTCCCATTTTTTTCGAATTTGTTTTCCTGTCGCCTCAATTTGATTCGATCTGTATCCTTATCCTTGTTATTCCGTCCGATTTATGAACGAAATCCAATAACCTGCGCGCCGCCGATTTCTTTATGCGTTTGTCGTAGCTCACACACTTTTTACACTTTTTTTTGCAGTTGTAGTTGTGTTGTAAAGAAAGAGAAAAATGTATATCAGTAAGCGGTGGAAAGTCGTGTGTTTCCGGCTCCAAAGCGGTCGCGCAGTCTGGTAGAGTGTCAGCGACAGCTAGTGCAGTAACAATTTGACAATTGCAGCTGTTTTTAACGCATTTATTTATAATTTTCTCTTACACGAAACTTAGTCACTCCCCAAATATACGGCGTGAAGTTGGCAGCAGTATGGCGCCGATAACGATAAAAAATACCATCTGGCCCAACAATAAATACCATTTTAGTATCAAAAAATACCATACATTTATAAATGCGTTTAGGGGACTCCCTCTGCTACTGAATGACTGATCAACAATCAGTGATTGATCAGTAAACAAAGATCAAGTGATCAGTAATCCTTACATTTTTCTAAGCAACAGTTTTGAGGATGACGACTTATTTTCTTTAAAATTCTTAAGAGTCATTACGTCTACTTTGCTACTGTAAAAACCGAATAATTCCTGATAAAAAACTAAAAATGATTGAATATACATACATTTTACGCTTACATTCTTATTTGTGTATTATTTGTATACATATTTCAAAGGTCGATATAAAAAAGGCATAAAAGGTCGAAAGAAACACAAAAAACAACGAAGGGAATTATATTTGTCATAAAATGATAAGATCTCTAAAAGATCAAATATAAGTACTTACCCTGCTTTTAACAAAATAACAGAAGATGAGCCAAATTATAGTAAATTATAATTAATAATTTAAATCGATTAATAATCCATTATATGCACTCGGACACGCAGTTAGTTATTAATAACTTTAATAACTTAGTTCTTGCTGTTTTGCGACTTTTCCTCTATTGTTTAGCAAAGCATTTAATCGACAATTTAACTGCCGATTTGTACACAGCTTGTCCATAAAGCTAGCGGAAATTTTAAATATTAAAAATAAAAGTAAGTAAATAAATAAAAAACCTTTGGTCAATTGTTTTTAACCCTTATGTATTAATTATATGAAAAATATTTATATACAATTATTTAATGAATTTAACAAAATTACATTTTAAAGACATAAAATAAAGTTAATATAGAAAATATTGTAACAAAGCACAATCCTAATATTTTCTCTTTCTTTGTTTCAGTATCAAAAAACTTGTTCCCATGCTTCTTTAGTGTATTTTTTATTTACCCTTGAGTTGGGAAAAAGTTCTTTGTAATTAGCATTTCTTGATCACATTATCCCACCATTATCCTGAATGTTCGCTCAATGAAAACCATTTGTTGTGTATAAAACAATGTATAAAAATGTGATTATTTTAATATAAAATACTTGCATAAAAAAGGAATAAATTAAGTATAATGTGCAATTAATACTTGCGTTGATCTCTAAAATGGTTTATTCAATTTGCATTTATTGTGTTTAAATGCGAGCACGCTGCAAGGCCAAAGCTGGATAGATTAGCAGGAGTCCGCCGGCTATGTAGGTTATCTTTGAGCCCACGCACCAGAAAGCTGCAGAAATTTGTTATGTTTAGGAAGAGAAACACAAATCCGTGGGGTAGTAAATCCAACTCACCAATACTGCCCACCACGGGACCCAATGCCCGAGCTAGAGCTCCTAGAGAGCGAAAAATGCCTAATACTGAACCCTTCTGGTCATCGTTGCCGTACTTGGACACCAGGGTGGTAAGGCAGGTGACAGCAAAGGCCGTTGAAATGGCGAAGAGGATCATGCCGGCGTAGAGTACTCGACTGCTTTCGGCCAGGCCAACTAATACGAAGGCGGGGACAATCAGGTACAGACTAAAAACGGCATAGCCCTTGATCTTTGCCTCGGGCAGGCGACGAACCACCGATCCCTGCAGTAATGTCATTATAACACCTGAAAAAAAATAGACCATGTTCAATTAAATCACTCGCAAAGTATTACTACACCTTCTCACACCTGTAGTCAAAAACATCTTGGCCTGGTCCATTGAAGTGTAACCAAATTTGTGGTACATCAGAAAGGTCACCGTAAACTCCAAGCCGGAATACAGAAACAGATATAGGAAGTATATCAGTCCAATTGATCGCAAGGCTTCAATGTCTTTTTTCTGAACATTTTTGATAGCAGCAAACCTGTCAAAAGAATAATTACCGTGAAATACGATTAGTTTAACCCAAATCTCGACGCTAATATAGAGACTGTATTCAAGGGAACGAGACACCTTCCCTTTAACTGGCATTAATCAGATGTGCCAGCTATACGTCCCCACTGATAAGGGAATCAAATAAACGTGCCGGTGTACCCGGCACCTGGCACGTTAATGATAATGTTCCGGAATCCAGTCAGGCAAGTCGACTTGGTCACACGACAGGTTTTTTTTCCAGCAACTTGCTAATTAATTCCATGACTTACCTAAATATTGCCGAGAAGTTGAGTAATTGCAGGCCGTATGACAGGGCTGATGAGATCTCCTGAACACGTTTCTCCTGGGAAATAAGCCGTAAAATGAATTTAAATTTCAGTCTTTACACTCAGCCGATTCCCACCTTGGGCAAAGTTTCGCGGAGACAGCAGGCCAGCACCAGGAGATCGCCTGCAGCCAGACCAAAGGCCAGGAGCGAGGGGAGCACGAACCAAGCACCTCCACTTTTATCCGAGAATATGGCGAATAATGCTCCAATCATGGGTCCCACAATGAAGCCCAGCGAGAAGGCCACTCCTACCAGGGCCATTCCTCGACCTCGGGTTTTTATGCTGGACACATCCGTGATGACGGACATGCACAGCGAGATATTACCCTTGCTGATACCGCCCACAAAGCGGGCCAGAACGAACAGGGCGAAATTACTGGAGCAGGCCCAGATCAGATAGGACAAGGCGATGCCAGACTGCGGAAACGGAAGTACGTACATATTTATAAGATTACCAAGCTTGGACTGTGAGGCAAAGATTACCCACCGCACAAACCAACAGCACTGGCTTCCTACCGTAGTAATCCGAGAGTCCGCCCACAATCGGGCTTGCCACAAACTGCAGAAAACTGAACATGGAACCGAGGAAGCCACCGAATAGCACCGATATATACCGTTCGGGGGCTCTGAGGAGCTGCTGAAACCATCGAACGCGGTCCGTGAGCACGGCGTACAAGCCGGATGTATCATTCTGGCGATAGTACTCCAAAAGCGACGGCAGCAAAGGCAGAATGATGGTGAATGCCAGCAGATCAAAAAGCAGAGATACAAAGATGATGTATATCATAGGGTCGCTCTTCTCCGGGTTTCCCTTTCCCTTTCCCAGCTTATTGTTGTTGATGTTGCTGCTGCTGGGCTGGCTTACTTCCTCCTCTGCCGTTGTTGTAGTAGCTCCATTATGGCGACTCCGTATGGTAGCCATAGTTATATGTCGATTTTTTCCGGCCGTGATTGCGTGCGTGTACGAGTATTACTGCAACATAACTGTTTCTGCGGATCCGTAACTCCCCCGACAAGTTTTGGCCCCAACCAGAAGCGGAATGCTCAAAAGCCGCCACCTGAAGTGAAAGTTTGAACGAGAATGGTGAATATGTAGTCTTGGGAAGTCGATATTTGTATACCCTTGCTTGCAGTTTCATAAAAATTAAGTAGCCGGGGTTGGAAATTAGTCACCCCAACAAACTAGTATGATATTTATAAAAGGATAGTAATGAGATGTTTGTATTATCTTTAGAAGAATAAAGAACTAAGTAATTTTTATTATAATATTCGTACATGGGCAAGAAACGTACGTTTTATTTTATAGTACTTTCTGAAAGAGTATAAAAAGAAGCAACAGCTGATTGGAGTCAGTTCAAGACGATCAGACTTGGTGTAAATCTTAAAATCCCTTTTAAATTGGGAAACAACTTGTGTTGTAAATTTATCCTTTGATTTTCTAATTTTTATAAGTTCACGAATTTCTAAATAGCTTAGTTTACCGTCACAAAAAGATAAATTTAAACAGCTGATTTGAAAAGCCATTCCCACTCTCAAACTTGTTGCTTGAAAGAGCTTTAGGGGTTATTTAACACTGGGCGGCACTAGCTGTTAATCAACACTGTACAGTCGGCTGATTAATAACTCTTTGATTATTTTTTGAAAATTGCAATTAAAACTAAGAAAAGGACGACATAACATGTCCAAGGTAACTGTGCAGGATATAGAGGCTGTGGATGACTACTGGGGACCCACATTTCGATCGATACTAGAAGGTAACCAACTTTTTCAGACCACCATTTGTTTACGCCCATGAATTGTCAATATTTCCGTGTATTTCTTGGCAGGAAACAACACCAAGCAGATTGGTGAGCAGCTGGACCAGCGGATTCGCAGCCATGATAAGGAGATCGAGCGGATCTGCAACCTGTACTACCAGGGGTTCATCGATTCCATCCAGGAGCTGCTGCAGGTGCGCACACAGGCCAAGCAGCTGCACGACGAGGTGCACTCGCTGGACACTTCGCTGCGCCAAATCAGTGCCTCCCTGATCCAGCAGGGCAACGACCTGGTGCGAGCTCGCCAGATTGAGTCCAATTTAGCCAGTGCCATTGAGGCACTAAAGTCCTGTCTGCCGGCCCTCGAGTGCTACATGAAGTTTACGCAGCAGGCCAAGAACAAGCAGTACTATCAGGCTCTGCGCACCCTCGAAACGCTCGAAACGGAGCACCTTGCGCGGCTGAAAGCCCACAACTACCGTTTCGCCACCCAGATGCAGATCCAGATACCCATTATCAAGGAGAACATACGGCGGTCGTCCGCCTCGGACTTTCGAGAGTTTCTCGAGAACATCCGCAAGTTCTCACCAAGGATCGGCGAGCTGGCCATCACCCACACCAAGCAGATACAAAAGCGCGACATCAACGCAATCATCGCGGAGCATATGCAGACGCAGGCGAATGGAGGAGCCGGTGGAGCAGGGACTGGTGCCGGCGATGGTGGCGACGATGACGGCGCAAATGTAAGTGCCCAGGACCTAATCGACTTTTCGCCGATTTACCGCTGCCTGCACATCTACATGGTGCTGGGGCAGCGCGAGTACTTTGAGAAGGACTACCGCCAGCAGCGTCGGGACCAGGCCAAGCTGGTGCTTCAGCCGCCGCCGAATATGCACGACAACCTGGAGGCCTACAAGACTTATATTTGTGCGATCGTTGGATTCTTTGTGGTGGAAGATCACGTTAAGAATACTGCCGGCGATGTCGTGACCAGCAGTTATCTGGAGGAGCTCTGGTCTAATTCACTAACCAAGTTCGTCAACGAGATTAGCATGAGCTCGTCGTCCTGCACCGACCCGAATATACTGCTGCGCATCAAAAACCTTATCATGCTGTCCATAAACACATTCAAGTGCTATGGCTACACGGTAAACATCCTCTGGGAGTTGCTGCACAACATGAGAGATCACTACAACGAGGTGAGGTCTACGTCTAGGATGGTCAAAATAGAAAATATAGAGTAAATTTCCTTTCTGCAGGTATTGCTGCAACGCTGGGTGCACGTCTTCCGCGATATCCTCGACAAGGAGCAGTTCCTGCCCATGGTGGTGCAGAATGTGGAGGAGTACGAGGGCATCATTGAGCGGTTTCCCTTTCACTCGGAACAGCTGGAAAACGCACCGTTCCCCAAGAAGTTCCCCTTTTCGCGAATGGTTCCCGAGGTCTATCACCAGGCCAAGGAGTTCATGTACGCCTGCATGAAGTTTGCAGAGGAGCTTACATTGTCGCCCAACGAGGTGGCCGCTATGGTCCGCAAGGCGGCCAATCTGCTCCTCACGCGCAGCTTCAGCGGCTGCCTTTCGGTGGTCTTTCGCCAGCCGAGCATCACGCTAACGCAGCTAATCCAGATCATTATTGACACGCAGTATTTGGAGAAGGCCGGACCCTTTCTCGACGAGTTCGTCTGCCATATGACCAACACGGAGCGGAGTGTGTCACAGACTCCGTCGGCCATGTTCCATGTGGCACGACAAGATGCCGAGAAGCAGGTTGGTCTGCGGATTTGCTCCAAAATCGACGAGTTCTTCGAGCTAAGCGCTTACGACTGGCTGCTGGTGGAGCCACCGGGCATAGCGTCCGCCTACATCACGGACATGATTTCCTACCTGAAGAGCACCTTCGATAACTTTGCTTTTAAGCTGCCCCATATCGCCCAGGCGGCCTGTCGACGCACCTGCGAACACATTGCGGAAAGAATTTACTCCATCATGTACGACGAGGATGTGAAGCAGATATCGACGGGCGCGCTGACCCAGATAAACCTCGACCTCATGCAGTGCGAATTCTTTGCGGCCTCGGAGCCGGTCCCTGGACTGAAGGAGGGCGAGCTCAGCAAGTATTTCCTGCGCAACCGGCAGCTGCTAGACCTGCTCATCCTGGAGGAGTGGAGCACGTACTTCCACGATTATGGCAAGCAGGAGAACAGATACCATCTCGTTCAGCCGCAGTCCATTATTGTGATACTGGAGAAGATCCGCGAGGCGGACAAGAAGCCAATTTTCTCGCTGGTACGCAAGAACGATAAGAAGAAGCTGCTGGAGACAGTGCTCAAGCAGCTGAAACACATTGCCGATAGGCAAAATTAGGATAAAATCATAAAACTGCCTTCATATTGATGTGATTTTAATTCGATTATCAAACCGAAATCATAAGTAGGTTTGTCTAAACTATTTTCACTCAGCTCCCCCACAATTGTAATTTTAAATTCAACTCAACCTTATAGCTATACACTTTTATTATTTTTAAGCTAATTTGAGTTCTTTTCACATGGGAAAAATGTGGAGCTGTTCTCCTCAACTGTTCGTTCATTCGATTTGTTCTTATAAAAGACAAATATTTCAATTGCAAATGCCGCCATGGATCATGTAAAATTGTATTTAGAATTCGTTGGATTCGTATTTACAAAAAGCGGAGTTTTATTAGAATGTGGTTTGATTTCCGTTAAAATCCAAACGAAACAAAAGAAATGTTCGAAAAAAGAAACAAACAAACAGGGGAACGGCTAAATAACAAATTGTATATAATTATTAGATGTATGTAGCGTACGTTGTATGTATATAGGTATATTCCGCAGATCGTAGTAAACTATGTAAACCTCTATGTTACGTATAATATGCATTGTTTGTGTTGCTTTTGTCAACTCTTCGTCTCCAAGTGCTTGGGCGCGTCCGCATAGGTGAACTTCAGGCGGAATGCCTCGGCCAGTAGAACGTTGATTTGGCGATCGGACCAGTTGTGTGTCGGCAGATTTTGTAGCAGAAGCATGAGACCCTGCCGGCGGCGGCGGGAATTATAATTGATTAGTGTCGGTAGACGTTGGTGGCATCTTTGCATGCGTACCTGGAAATCGTTTTGTTGCATCAGCTGTTCCTTCCAGTGCAGCAGAAATGCCGCGCACACGTACAAATGGAACAGGGCGAAGCCGTCGGACTCGGCCAGATATGTGTCCCACAGCCGGATGGTGCAGTGCAGTGGCAGTTCGCGTGTCAGCAGATTGTTCATCCAGCGAAATGAGAATTGCAAATAATCGACGCCATGCGTCTGTAGATGACGGTGTAGATTTACTGAAATTAAATTAAAATTAAATGGTATTCGCTTGTATATATATTTGGTAATTATAGGTTGAAGGGCAAGTAGTTATCGCGACAATTGTGGCCTCTCCCCCATCTGATAATCATAGATATCTCTGGCCTACACCTGAGGGTATTAACAAAAAATATGCAAGTCGAAATATAACGAGAGAAGCCAGCTGCTAATAATTTAAATGTTCTCGGCTTAAGTTTTCCTTATACGCTCTTTAAAAACCACTTAGAGCGATTCAGTTGAACAGTCGCAAATTTAAAGTCACAGAGGAGCAAAAAAATAAATGTTGAGGGTAAAAACTCTTGAGGGGGATGTACATGTAGAAGCTTTGAAAAATGTGATTTTTTAACATTAAATACGAGGAGAATGAAAAAAAGCGAGTCAGGTTTGTCTTGCTTATATTTAAAGGCATCTTTTGGCTATACAAAAAAATTTTGGAACATAAAAAAAAAATCACAAAATGGCGGAAATGTGACCGATCCCGTCTACAGCGTCGGTTTAGATGGCCGCAAAGGCCGTCAACCTCCTGTGTTTATTTTTCATCATAAACAAAAAAGAATTATTTTTCGTGAATTTAATAAAGTGCGTAGCAGAGCAGTTTTGATAATTTAGAAAAATTAGAGCGATTTAAAAAATTTTTTTTTACATATTAATACATAAACAACTAACAAAACGCTATTTTTTATGGAATATCGCTCTGTCACACACTTGAATAACGAATGCTTCAAATAAAAAAATTTACTTTAAGTGAATTGATTGAAGAGTTTTCTCGTGAAATTGGCGGCCGGCTCAAAAAACATGATTTCGAGAAAAACGAGTTTGAAAATTTGTCAATGGCTTGGTGCACGTTG
>JAEIHY010018875.1:0-11926 GCA_018904565.1 Drosophila tsacasi
GCTCTTCGACCAGGCGACATCATCGCATTCTTGCGATCGATTGAACTGCTCGAGGAGCTACAGCTTATACACTAGGACGAGGGCCCAATAGACCCTAGTGGTCGCAGTGCATAATCCTCTTTTTATATTATTATTATTATTAAGTTAGTCAAGATTTTATACATTTAAAAAGCAAACCAAAATCTAAAGAGTTTATAGTAGTGGTTATGTTGTTATTCCAGAAAAATTAGATCCGTATTAATATTTAATATTACATTTTTGGATTATTTTCTGTAGTTAAATTAGTGCTTAGAATATATACAGATATCTACAAGTTTTAGTAGGAAAATGTTACATATTTTACGTTATTATTAGGTAATTTGTTTGACTTTTATATCCTTCCTGATATCCTTCTAGAGCAGTTTCCTAGAACTTAGTTCCTATAAATAATAGGTAACCGGATATATTGTTAACACAATAATTATTACTAGAATCTAGAATCTAGAATCAAAGCCCATACAAATAGTATCTTCATTTGCAAGAGGCCCTCCCAGAACTTGTACTCCCAACGGATGCTGCTTGTGCAATCCCGTTCGCTGTCTACCGTCAGCATTTATTTTCGATTTGCAAAAAATTATCATAAATTAGACTAATTAAAATCGAATGCTGCAATAAATTTTCATCTCGGCCGTTGGCAAGAGACATTCATTTGCTCTAGAATTGATGAAGTCGCAGCGTGGCACATCGCAGCGCTCAGCCGCTCACTTTCAAAAGATGTGCACGGTGGCAATCCGGTTCAGCGCTCTCGGTGCGCTTCAATTGCCCAGACATCGACAGACCTGCGAGCCGAGACTGGGGGCTAAGAGACCTGGGACTGGAAAAGACCTGGGATCCGAGACTCGAGACCCGGAGCAGTGGCGGAGCAGAGCATTCTGGTTCACCTTCGAGAAAAGCGCAGACAATCGTCTGGCCGTTGCCAAACGTCTATCGTGGCTTAGTTTTCTTGATTTTCGGTTTCGAGAGCAAGTTTCGGCGTATCGGTGCGGTGGATTGTGTGAGAAATTCCCTTAATCAGCGTCAGTTGCACTGCACCAGACCAGCTGAAAATGGGCAATGGCAGTTGCCTTATGGACTTCTTGTAAATATCGTAAATATCTTATTATCATTAGGCGTTGGTCTCCGTCTTTATATCTCTCCCCTTTAAAAATCGGACCTCCATTGCCCAATTGATTGGCGGGCGGGCAATAATCTACAATTAATCGATTCAAGTCGAGGTTTTTCCACCGCCTCCGCACAATTTCCAATGATTTCACACGAGTCGAGTTGGCGACGGCCTTGACTTTTACCGGTTCGAAGGCCGCGGGCGGGCAGATCCATCATCATTATCATCAGTAGCGGCTTCTTCGGGTTTCATACTTTCTGGCTGGCGCTGAAAAAATGTTTAATACGTGACGAAAACAATGATCAAGTAATTATGTGCCTTATAAATGTCGGCTTCCCGTCGCCTCGCTATGACACTTGCTGTCTAAACGCATTTTCCCTCGGCTCTTCCGTTGCCATTCTGTTGTCAGCCTAATGCCGTAATTTATTAAATTATTTTAGAAATGATTTTTAATTCCACTTGGAGATGGGGGAGTCATCTTTTGTGTGTGGAGAACTGGATTACTGGCTGGGTGCCATTACATCAGGGTCAGGCCCGGCGTTGACCTCTAACTGAACGCTTTTTAACCACAAGGGGCTTATTGTTTGTGGTTTGAAATCGATAAGGGGTACATAAGAGCAGACTTGATTCTTTATTAAATTAAAGTGCATTTTGATTGGTTGGAAATTTCATTAAGATAACAGAGTTCTTTAAAATTAATAAATCGCCACTTCTTAACTCTACTTAATCCCTGCATTAATCCAACTCAACTAGTCCAAGGCCTAGCTGGACCGTCTGCATCCTCTCTGGGCCGGTTCATTCATCAGTTGGCCCGGCCATGCCTCATCCCCAGCATCATTTGTCAATTGCTAACGAAATCCTCCCCACCTCCTCCAAAAACACAAAAACGGAAGAGAATAAACAAAAAATACTGGCAAACAGACCGCAAACATTTTGATAAACGCACTTAGTTCTCATTGTTCTGGTTTGGAGTTTACAGCAACCAAAAAAAAAAGACTCCCTGCCATTGCACAAAAACAATGCAGTTCGGCGGCTCGGGCTGTGTGTTCTCTTTTTTTTATGACTTTGGAACGACTTGATTATTGTGCAAATAAAAATTCTAATGACGATTTCGGCAACAAACAATGCAATTATGCAAAAGCCAGAAGTGGAAGGTAATTAAAGGCAGAACGGCGGCGGAATGATAATTATCGCTGGGCTGCCATCAACAATGGATATGCTAAGCAAGTTCCAAGTTCCAAGTACCAAGTGGCAAGTACCAAGAGGAGGAGAACATCCTCTGGAGATGGCTCGGCGGCACATGCCACATCCGCCGAAGAAACGAGCCGTGATCTATCATCACCAGTCTTTGTCTCGGCTTTGCGCAACTCCGCCCCTTCCTTCCACCCGGCCACTCTGCTCTCCAAAATCCCACACATCATCTGGGCTAAAAGGTTTCGCTCCGCCACAAATTGTGGCAAATTGTCTATGGGTTTTGTAATCGAAACGCGAAGCTCCTTCATTGAATCGAGCAGAATTCCCCCCGTCGGAAAGTGAATTTGCGAAATTGTTTTGTCACTCGACGGATTAGTTGAGTTCATTTGTCCTCCAAGTTGGCCAACGTTGATTGATACTTTTTCTCCCTTTTAAGCGAAAAGCTTAATTGCCAGTCATTCGTTCAAGTGACTCCCTGAGGTGGCTTCATTTATTTGTCATTTTTGCTTGCCAATTTATTTTTTTGCATAATAAATTAGTGCTTAGGGAAATACCCCGAAATAAATGTACAACTTAAAGTAGGTCACTGGGAGGATGATAGAGTTGAAAATGTTGATTTCAACTCGATCTCTTACTTGTTAACGGAATTTTCAGATTTTAAAAAGAATTTATAATTTAAAACTCAAATTAATCGTATAAAAATGCAATAAAAACAAGTATCCCAAAAATATTCCAGCACTTTGGGAATCTCAAATAGTTTCAGCTATATTTTATGTTTTTCCCTCAATATCAACGACACTATCAGTTATTTTATGACTTATAACCAAAATATTCTTAAAAAATGCCAGCAAAAATTGATGGAATTGCCATTTGATGAATGGCTGATGTATATTTACCGAAATTATTCAGCCACAAAGTGACAAGGGAAACACACAAAAAAAATCGAATTGAAGCTCGGAAAACCAATTACAAGCACGATGGCAAATGTGCTGTTGAGATGATTGAAATTAATGGCAGATCCATTCAAAAATATAAAGGCACTACTGGCTCAGAAGGCCAAAGGCATCTGAACCCCATCCGATCGGCTTGCAAAGTTCACAATTCTCCTTCGCAGTGATGCTGCCGATGATAGACAACGCTTCGGGGGAAATTTCATACAGAAAATGCCATGAATAAAGCGAGAAAAGATTGCATTTCAAAGATACAGAGATGCCCGGGTACTTATGAAGGAGCCAATGGCCAAATGCCAGTGGAGGCATAACGAGGTGCGAACAGGGTCAGCTCAGGCAGTCGCTTAGAGCTTGTTGAACTCTAACGCGAATCGAATGGCCAACGGACCGGCAGACTTTTTGGCCAACAGAATCTGGTCCGAAAAGCAGGTAGCAAAATTGTCAGCCAAGTGCTAAAGTTTGGTCCGGCTGCAAGGGTTAGTTATGCATTTGTAGTAAAGAGTGTCAAATTCCTTCTTTAGTTATCAAAATTAATTGCAGTATTGTATGGTTTGTGGAATGTTTGTCAAGGAATTTATTTTGTATTTACGAGTGTAAAGTGATTGTTGTAAACTGGTTATTAGATTTGGTTACTAAATTTTTAAGATATGGTTATTATTTTAATATATAGCTTTTTAAGTTGGTTGCTTTTATATTAACCAAAATTTAATTCAAATTCTTTAACAATAAATACTTTTGTTTTCAATATAATCTTTGTGAAGCTTTAAAAGGAGCCTTTAAACTATTTTAACTTCTTAGAGTAGATTATCTCAACGTAACAATAAAAAATCATTAAAACAGATCAGCACATTGGCAGGCTTTATCTTTGAATCGCCAGCAATTGTTAAACATTAAGCATACGTCATGGGATCCGTAGCTCTCTGACTTGCCATTCAAGTTTTTTTCTGCTGCCCGTTGTTTTTCCTTTATTTTTCAATTTTTTTCTATTTTTCTGTTGTTGTTATTTTCCGTTGGCTACCATCTGAATTGATTTTCGCTTTTATGCCTCGAAATTGGAGTAAGATTGGAGGCAAGGTCATCGGCTGTTGCTTGCTTTCTGGCTGATCATCTGCAGAAATGCGATGATCATGGCGATGACTGAGTATCCGAGTGGCTCTGGGCATTCGAGTATTTGAGTATCAGAGTATTTGAGTATACGAGATGATGACGTTGACGTCTCACTTTAAGAACAAACAACTCGTAATTGGGTCGACTTTTGTGTACTTTTGAGTAATCGCAGACACGAGAAGGCAAAGGCCTCCCGCGCAAAACGGCCGAGTCATAAAACTGAGAAACCTTTATCAAACGCTTCGCTGATCCGATCCAAACTCCGACAACTTCAATGTTGTTCGTCTGTTATTTGTTATTTGTTATTTTACATTTGTGTTTTCTTGTTGTTGTTCGTGTGAACTGAGGAAGGACGACCTTTGGCACAGACTCCGACTTGAAGATGACACCTTCGGCCGGAGTTATCCATTTCGTGATGCCATTGGGAATGACTCAGCCGAAGATTTCTTGGCCGGAATTGATTTTTGGGGGGCTCTCATCAAATTGCAGCTGAAACGAGTTTGGCATTCGCTTATTTCTGGCTAAATATTCAGTTGTTTCTTTTGCAAATGATCGTAAATTGTTATGCTTGTTCCAGCAGGCGTGGGATTATTCGGTGCAAAGTTATTGCCTCGTTGAGCAGATGGATTGTGTGAGTTTAGAAATTTGAGCTTATAAATGTTAATCGATTGGCATTTTGGTCTGGAAAGGGTGATGAAGTTATGCCATAATTTATTTCAAAGCTATAATTATGGGTTATGTGTCAGAGGTCCTTTTATAGAAGTTGTGTTTGCTGAGGAAAAGCTCAGGACTCTCAAAAGCTGTGGCAAGCTCTGAGTTAAAGCTAAGGACTTTCACTCAAAGTTTGCCATAAAACCAAGTTTCGTTTTTTAAGGGTGGATTTATAAGGTTTTTATGCAATTTTTTATTTATGTTCAAGAATAGCTTCATACAGATTTTTTAAAATTATTTTTGTTAAATGTTTTTTTGTTGTTTAATTTAACAGAAATCATGTTTATAGGTTCACAGCGCCACCTGTACAGACAAAAATGTTTTGCAGCTAAAGTGGCTCAGCCGAGCTTCATATAACTGCCGCTTCATAGTTGTTTGGCGCTACATTAGTTATACAAAATTATAGAAAAATTAACTATATAAATAAATCCAAGTTTTATATATAAGATTTAAGAATATATAACTGTTTTAGGAAAAGTGACACTTATTTTTCATAAGTAACCTAGAAGCAGATATATCTATATTATCTTCTCCTTAGGGTACTAATGGAAAATACATATAATAAAATATATGCGGATATTGAAAGACACGTACTAATAGGGACTTTAATTTTAACTGTTAATAAAATGTATACATTTTTCTTATAAATAAATAAAAAATAAATAAAAAATAAATAAAATATTATAAATAATTGTTATAAATCAATAAAAATAATATCACAAATATAAGTCACACTCTTTGCTCAAACTTTTTAAATCAATCAAAAACAAATCCGAAATTAAAACTCTACAAATAAATGAATGCACATCTCACATTTAAGGTTCAAATACAGGAACTAGACAGTCTCCCAGAGCTTCAACCATTCCCAAGGGATTTTCTTTGGAAAATACTCGCAAACAAATCAATTTGTGAACAAAAGGCAACTGCAGAAGTGGCACTTGCCCTTTTGGCCTGCCGCTTTTTGCCCCTCCCGCCAATTTATGGTTATGAAAAACATTTTGATGCTGTCGGAAAGGTCAGAGGTCAACGGGAATCCATTTCAATTGCAATTTCATTGTGAGAGTCATAAATATTACCGTTGGCCTTCCTTCAGTCAGTATTGACACCTACGTAATATTAATTTTTCAGGTTTCTAAAGGAATCTTTACTTGTCTGCTTCATAAAAAATGTAGTATTTTGATAAACAAATAAACACATGAGTAATAAAGAGGCAAACTGAATTTTTGCAATGGCAACAAGTTGAAAATTGAAAATCCGGCACAAGGCAGCGGGAAAATCGGGGGCAAGGCAAGGAAAACTTTTGCAAATATAATTGTAATGAGCGCGACAGAACTTTGGCCAGAGAGCCTAGTCGGAACCGCTCGGCTCCTTGGCTGTCCTTCTGTTTCTTTGCACAGACTGTCGTTGAAGTTAAATGGTCTGTATGATTGCCCCGGGGAATATCGGAGGGGTGATGAGCCAAGGGGAAACTCCGCCCAAGGTCGTAATGGAAGCAGACAAACCCAATCGGGCAGCATCGCTTACAGATTGCATTTCCCCCATAGCCAAGATGATTTCTTTCTTAATTTCGTTTCTCGATTTTCTTGATTTGCGCCAGAAGAGTGTTGGATATTTCCCAGGAGTTGCTGTTCTGAGGAAAATTGCAAAAGGTCATTACAAGTAAGCGTAATAAGCGGGAAACGGAATATTAACAAAAGGTGTTGGATCAAAGGAAGGAAAGTATGATCTTGTTTATATTTTAGTACTGCTTTTGCCTCGTTTTGGGAACCCACAAATCCCTTGCTTCAAATTTTTCCTTTTCCCTCTTTCAATCTCTTGCTGCTAATTTCCAATTATTATGGCTTATCAGTGCCGCAATCAAAAAGGGCTTACAGACAATAATGAATATCTCATTGAACTATTAACTCTCGAACACATTCCTCTTTCTCCTCAAAAAAAAGCGCAAAATTTGTGAAATATGTGCAAATGTCAGCTTTTCAATTCGAATCAATAAACTTTGAATGACACGCAGCCCAACGAGGACTGTCATTCGGCGTGGAGAGGAGAGGAGCGGGGGATGTTAGGACTTAGGGGGCGATGGTAAATTGTTCCAACGCCCAAATCCACTCGAAATATCCCTTTCCGGCGCTCAGTTCCCCCCTTCGGTGTCACATTTTGCATGATTTTGCTGACAGAACTTTGTTTGTTGCCCGTTGACATATGGTGGATATATATATGTATGGGAAAAGTCGGGTTATAATCAAGGGGGCGGCAGCGGGAGCGAGGTGATTGCCGTTTAAATTACGAAATCATGCACCAGGCTGAGTAGGGGAATAAGGAAGCAGCTGGCTTTTCAAATTATAGTGCATTTGTGTTTTGTAATTAGACCCCAAATACCTATCGATGGCCCAGGATGAGAGGCAATGTGTGTGCGTATGTTTGCAGTACTTTTTCCCAGTGTACGATGGCCTAATGAGGCAACACTTTGGCCAACAAACCCCAGCCCAAACCACACAAAAAGGCAGCCACAGTGTTGACACGCAGAAAAAGCCAGTAAAATGATCGTTGTCACAAAGCTCTCCGAATTCCTCTGTGTGAAATGTAAACGCTGAAGTAAAGGCCCTTCATGGTTTGGATTCGGTCTAGGTTTGGTGTTTATATTTGATGCTTTTTGGTAGTTGTTTGGAGGAAAAAAGTGAATCCTTTTGGTTGGCTATTGAAGAAGGAAAGGGTTTGGTAGAACGAAAAAATATTAGTAATTAATATAAGAGGGTTCTAAAGCATTATAAAGAAGTACAAAATAAGACTACAAAAGCTTACATCATAAAAAGAACAAATTTACACTGATGTATATTCTTTTTAAATGCGATTTCGAGTATTTATTCCTTCCAAATAAGATTTTTCATAATACAAAATCAGACTAGCACCCAAAGTTAGATGTGTCTCTCCATCTTACCCATTTATGCCTCAAAAATCTTCAATAAATCTTAAAACCCAGATAGTTAACAGTTTTATCACTGGGCCCATCCATATCCTGTCAGTCCTGGCCATGCAAATTGACATTTGAGCCGACACATTGAGGGGAGCAGCCTCCTCCCCGCTCTGGCCGCAACTTCAATTGATTTGCCCAAGATTTGCAATCGCAGTCAGAGTCTCTTGTGTTGCCGTCCTTGTGGCAAACACCCGGCAAAGAGAGCGATAGAAAAATAAAAGGAAAATCCTGCCAAGGGGGATACACATATATACATATATGCTATGTTACTATGTATATCCTTGCCCACTGCCATGATGATGCGTCAATGCATGCAAATTTGTTAGCCACAAATGAGTTGGGTCCAAAGTGGTTTTCGGGTTTCGCATACAGTTAAAGTTGCCCAATATTTTGCAGCTCTTCCAGTGGCAGTGATTTACATAATATGGCCAACTCAATGCAACAATTTCCTGTGCGTCGTCCTGTGCGTGCCCCAAATATTTGCCGGCAGCCTTTGTTTGCAGTTTGTCATCCTCCGTTGCCTTTTTTTGCCGGCTCTGGCAAAAGTTATTAGTCAGGAGGTGAAAAATCAATTCGATGGGGTTTTCAATCAAACAAACATTTCATTATTTCGTCCTGGCCAACAACTAAGCAAACACTTGGCCCGTTGTCATCTGCCAAATGCAAAATTCACCGACAGCGACAGCACAACAAAATTTGCGGCTCTTCATTTTCCACATATCTGGCAATTGGCCTAAACAATTGGTAATAGGATTTTGCCCCGTGTGTTTTTGTCTGTGTGCGGAAATTGATTTGGTTTAGCACACACACACACGTATCTTAATTTCTGATTGCTTTGCGGTAAATCGAATGAAATGTCCAGCCACTTGGCACGCAAATTAACTTAAGCAAGTCAATAAATTTAATTAAGTAATTAATTTACCAGCTGAAGTGGACTGCTGCTTGTGGGAATTTTTAGGATCCCAGGGTGGTCTCTCCTCTGGCATTTCAATCAGGCACTTGGAAGAAGTTTTTAAGAGAAATCTTATGTTGGGAGTTAAAGATTAAGATCCTTATTGAATAAATTAAGTTAGAGCTAAGAAATTCAATTCATCGGGGGTGTTACAGAAATTCCTATGGTTTTTATAACCCTTAAAAATATGACAAAAATTATGAGAAAGATTATTGCATCGTACAAAAAAATATAAACATTTTTCGGGTTCAAAAAATCCCATCGATCTTAGGCGCCCCTTATTAAAATTTTGCAGCCTTTTTTGTTAATACATTTGTATTATTTTTGTTATGTAAAAACGTATAAAAAATATAAAACGATATAGTATATCGATACACTTTTGTAAACTCATTAAAAATGTTTTATTTTAATAATTAATAATTAGTTATTTCAAAGGATGACTTACATTTAATGTCCTTTTTCTTATGACTATTGTTTTAAGTGCCTTTTTTAACCCCAAAATAGTTTACATCTCAGACTCCGTCTATTGTTCTGTGCTGAAATTTGTTGCATGCGCATAGGCGCTGCCCACAAATTTGATGACATGTGTCGGCCTTCAGCCCTTTGGTATTTCGTCCTTCGCCTTTCCGCCCTTTCGCCCCTGGTCCCTGCTCCCTTTTAAGCAAGTTGATGTCTTGTCAGACGAAATCATGGTCAATTTTATGCATGTCCTTGTTGAACAACAGCAGGCGAGAACTATGAATAGTCGGGATTGACAAGTGTTTAAGGGGTGGCACTTGGGGTCAGGAGGGGGCGAGTGACCCTAGCTTCAGCTCCTACCAGATGTGGGCCAGCAGTTCATGAGGCTGTGGTCATGGCCTCCGCATGATGGACGTCGCCTCTGGAGCGTTCTCCTGAATTCCCCCCTTTTGAATTTGTTTACATATGTAAATATAGAACAGAGAGCGATGGCCGAGTGTTTTGGGAGCTGATGTTCGTGAATTATTCAGATTCAACTAATGTTATTCGATAAATTTACTGAATTTGATAACCAACAAAGGCGCGTAACCGAGTGGTTACGATGTCAGGCATATATCTAATATTTTTCCAGCAATGCAACTTTTATGGAATTCATATCGCTATTAATCGCTATATTTATTTAACTGTGACTTTCTAGATTCTAAAAGTATCATCATTTTTGATGACATCCTTAATTGAAAAGCAAAAAGCTTCATTCTCGAGTGCTCCTTAGACATAATTAGTTCCTAAAACCCTTCAAAGAGTGTATGTAATGCTCTTTTTTAAAAGTAATAAAGTATCCTTTTATTTAACACCTTTCTAGGATTTTCAAAAACGATTTTGACTTCTTTCAAACCACGTAATATTCCTAATTTCCCCTTCCATTCTTACACACTCCATCATCCTTTAACGAACCTCGTTCGAATGCATCTTCATTTGATGGCCTAACTGCATTTCCATTTATCAAACCCACTCAGGGCGGCACTTTTCCCCCAATGAAATAACGCACTCGAATGGTAACTTAATCACTACTAATGGCCCGGTCCCTGGAATATCACTAGTATATATATCTGTTCTGATTGGTAAATAAGATTTCGGGGCAGTGCTGATGCTACTATACCAGAAGTAATCCAGCAGTTTTAACTGCCGAAGGACGAGCCGTGCGCGGAGGGTGCGGGTGTGCAGTGGGAAATCCATCTGCAATCCGCAATCCTGGCACTGCAGGTTCTATTAGGCCTAATCGCAGCTAATTTAGCTACCACAACCGACGCACAAACACAAACACACAGACTCAGGGGCGCAGCCAGGACTGCTTCACACAGGGAATAGCTTATGGATCTGGGGATCTGGACAGCCCCAAACTGGTAGTTGGTAGCTGGTAGCTGGTAACTGGTAGCTGCTACTGATTCTGGTAACTGGCAGCGAAACAGATGCAATCATAAAATCTGTTCGGAGCATAAGCAACTAACTCGGCCATTATCCCCCCGGGTGGCCACTGGCCAGGCGGAAGGATGTGGATGCAGGGAGAGGGCGGGCATATTCAGGGATTCAGGGATACGGAGGTGGTTGAGAAATCCCTGCTCATGACAAATGTTGCAACTGCTGGCTCAAGGGCGGCCTGCTTTGGTCGGCAGCGAACAAGGACTTCAGTTTCCAAACTCAGAGATGTGACCCAGAAAATCTGATATACTATAAACGAAAAATTGATGTTTGGGGCTGAACATTCATTTGGTTATTCTGGGAAATTCGAAATAAATAAATGCAAGGGAAAAAGGTTATCTTAAATAATATAACTTAACTTCGATTGTTCAAACATCAAATTGATGATAATAAAATAGCATTGAAGATAGAGAAAATTATTCTCCAGAGGCCAGAACTATCTCGTTAACCAGTTCTCAGAGCACTCGCTAGCTTCAGACTTCATTTGGAGCCAAGTTAAACTATTCTTATCGAAATGCAAAGCGAGGAATCCACAGGCAGCCGTCCAGCAGATTCCGAGACAAGGAGCATCCCCTCCGGACACACATGCTCGTACCTGGTGAAGTGAAGACCCATCCGAGTCAGGGGCCATTATGAAACCCGGTCATAAATGCTCTGTTATTCTGTGGAAAATTTGGACTGAGTTTCCCATGCCCCACGCCCCTCTCCCACTCACTCTTCCACTGCCAGTTTCCCCCCGATTTCTGCAGTGGTCGTCGCTTTCGGACATGCGTAATTAGGTTTGTTGTTGCCACTAAATATGCGTGTCAGGTTTCCAAAGGGGTGGACTCGGAGACGCAGAGTGCTCTGACCCGGCAGCAATGCTCCTAATGTCCTTCGACTGCAGGTGCCTGGCGGAAGGAGACAGTGGGCTGTTCTGCTGCGTAAATCAGAACGAAACCTCATTTCCGTTGCAGCATTTC
>JAEIHY010018877.1:0-13828 GCA_018904565.1 Drosophila tsacasi
ATATCATCTCTAGAAAAATATCGATATATCGATATCTTGATATATTATCAACAACCCTAAAAAGCGGTTGGATCTCATAAACTTTAAGAAACTTAATTATTCAACCCGCCAGCCGCAGTAATCGAATTAAATTAATCAAGGCGTGCGAGAAATCAGTTGGAGGCCAAAGGCCGTTGCAGTTAATAAATAGACAGGTTGAAGAAGAAGTGGCAAAAGCAAAGGCACGGCAAAAAGCTAAAATTGCCGTGGTTTGGTTACGTGTGTGTGTGTCCGTGTGATGGTTTTACTATTCTGCATATAGTCCAAAGTGGAGCGCGGGCGGCGAGCGGGGAGTGGTGCAGTGCATCATTTCTATGTTGCGGCATTTTTGATGACGGAATTATTTTTGGATAATTGTTTGATGCGAGCGCCATCAGCAGGAGCAGAATGGAGAGCGAGCGGTTGCGAATCACTCTGGACAGCCCCGAGCGTGTCTACTTTGCCGGCGACATAATCCGGGGCGAGATATGGATGAACGTAAACAAGCGCACCAAGATACGCGGTAAGTGACTTAAAACATACACATCTCGGTACATGATTTCCCCGAAGCCCGGCTTGCATCATCCGTGACTCAGGGCTCTGCTTGGTTAGCATTTTGCCCATTGTTCGCTTGACGGCCAGCTGGACTTTCGTTGCGTTCCCATTCGCATAAACAAAGAGCTCTGTTAGTTCAGCAAGAGGCAGCGGCCATTTTATGGACCACCGCCGCCTGCCCTCCACCTCAATGCTGCGATTCTTTCTCGCAAATTCCTTCGGTTGCCTTGTGCACTCGCCTTTCATTCATCGATAAGCATTCAATTGCCGCACTCGAACAATTGTAATTGCAACTGAATTTGCCTTCGTTTCTCTCTTTCTCGAGCGCTGGCATTTGTTTCAGGAAATGCCAAACGCACTTCACTGGTGCGAGCGAGTGAGAGGAAGGGGCTGTGCGAAGAGCTGCTTCTGCCAGTTCTACTCCCCCGCTGCCCCAGGGACTGCCGAAATATTGGTCCAAGTCAAAAGTCAGGTCTGAGAGAGGTGAGAGAGCGCTCTCATCACAGTGGAGGCCACGAAAGAGGTGTGCACATCTTGAGCGGGTGTTACAGAAATGTCACTCAACCGAAACTGAAAACTAGGTGATACGGAAATTGTCAGAGGCCTAGTAAAGTTGACTTCCTGTCGGTGATAATGCAATAAGAACGGACTTTAATGTAAAATATAATCTGTAAGTAGGATATACCGCTTATAAAAATAGTAGTAGTATTTTGAGCGATGAGCCTTTGATTGTTTCTTGGTTTAGCTGTTTCAGCACCATCCTGAAATGCTTATAATACCACAGATATTTGCAATTTCCTAATTATAAATTCATTCAGTTCAGGCATCTCCTTAAGTTAAACAAAAAATTATCGTACATTACCTGTACCAATAGTTTGACATCCACTGTAATCCAAGCGCCTCTCTGTTGTGATTTCTTAGTGTACAGGTGTGCGTGAGAGCTGGCCAGCAGCTGTTCGGGTGTGTGTTTGAAAGAGAGCGTGAGAGAGCGCCACACTATCCCTCATCTTTCGGGTTCTTGTGCTCTACGCGGTGAAGCAAAGGGTATTTCAGTGCACATGGGTCATCTGGAAAAATGTCCGCTCCACTTCACGCACCGAGTCAAGTGTTTGCGGAATAAAAATAGTCCACAAACTGCCCCAAAGTCAAAGTCAGCCGTTACGTTATCAGCGCACAATAAACGCGATTTATTATCAGAGCACAGACTACGAGTACAAAAATTGTTTATACAAAAAGGGGAGCAGCAGAGTTATTCGATGAGGGGAATGCTTTGTGAAAACAAGGAATACATGACATGACGACAGCTGCCCCGTCGTATGGCTTCGCAATTACATTAATTATACGCACCCTCTCCTTCGACCTTCCAGCCGCTCCACAAACATACATATTACATACGTCCAAGTTAATATATCTAAATATGTTATGCACTTAATTGAACACAGCAATTGATCATTATTTTGTGCACATAGGGTGAAATTCCAGGCGGTCACGGCCATTTACTTGTTAACTTTGTCCCTGAGGAAGCGCTCCACACGGGGCCAGATTTCCTTGGTCTTGCGCCCCGAAAAGGTGGTTACCAGGCCGTGCTCCTCGTACCATGCTACCACTGGACTCATCAATTCGTCGTAGAGCTGAAGGCGCTTGGCTACCACCTCCGGTTTGTCGTCCTCTCGTTGGGTCAGTGGCTCGCCCGTAACATCATCCTTTCCCGGCACCTTGGGGTCGTGGAAGCCTATGTTGTATACCCTTCCGGAGGGAGCGTGAATCCATCGGTCCTTCACTCGGTCGATGATCACATCGTGCGGAACATTTAGCGTGATCACGGCATCGATCTGCTCGCGGGCAGCCAGTGCCTCCGCCTGGGCGGTGTTGCGAGGAAAACCATCCAGGATGTATGACTTATTACCAACCTCTGTGATACGACCCAGCATCGTCTTAGTCACGATATCATCCGGCACCAGCTGGCCGGCAGCAATGTACTGTTGAGCTCGTTTGCCCAGATCCGTGTTTTTTAGGATATTCTGGCGCAGAATGTCGCCCGTAGAGATGTGCAGGAAGCCAAAAGTCTTGACAATCAGCTCCGAAATGGTACCCTTCCCTGAGCCGGGGGCTCCGATTATCACAGTTCGGAAGATTTTCGTGTACATATTTAAGCTTTATTCCCTTTATTGTATTTGAGCTGAAAAAAACAAAAGGGCCGAATACTGTGTTATAAAATGAAGAAGTTATGCAAAGGTTAATAACTAATACAATGACGCTAAAACCAAAAATAGGGCCAAACTAAATTTTGTTGTTGACTATTTTCAGCAATCTTTACTTATTTAGATAAGATTGTCAATAATTTCAGAAATGTTTGGTACGCAATCTTAACCATAAGTTTTTCTGTGTCGCTCGATAAAGCAGAATAAAACAAGAAAGGAAGCTAACTTTGGCAAGCCGAAGTTTAAATACCTTTAACATTTACATTTAAGGATTGCGGTTCTTTTCGCTTTCGCGTGTTCTTAGATAATATTAATGTTGAGCGAAACATGTTGACAGTGAAAAATGTTCCGCAATATTAAAATAAATAAATTGATATATATATTCCTATGGTAGCTATATGATATAGTAGTCCGATCCGACCCGTTCCGAATTATATAGTAGTGAGAGCATATAGGAGACTATCTGCAAAGTTTCATTCAGATAGCTCAAAAACTGAGGGACTAGTTCGCGTAGAAACGGACAGACGGACATGGCCAGTTCGACTCGCCTGTTGATGCTGATCAAGAATATATATACTTTATAGGGTCGGAAATGTTGCCTTCACTGCGTTGCAAACTTCAAACTAAAATTATAATACCCTGCAAGGGTATAAGAACAGAAACACTATTAC
Organism: Drosophila tsacasi; assembly: GCA_018904565.1. NCBI lineage: Eukaryota > Metazoa > Arthropoda > Insecta > Diptera > Drosophilidae > Drosophila > Drosophila tsacasi. The sequence continues at coordinate 3,446 of JAEIHY010018877.1, forward strand.
TTTTGATTAAAGTAATTTTCCACTTAAGTGAGAGTAACAGTATTGTTTAACATTTGGATAATTTTTTTTCTTTAATAACGTATTGAAGATTCTAACTGTAACTGTTATGAACAGCATTCACTGTACTTTGTGAATTTTATGACTGATTAGAAAGCAGAAACAATGCAACACATGATATGTATCTGCCCACATACTATCGGTATCTGTAATAAAAGCTATAACGGTAAAGCACTTGTTCAACTTGTCTCACTTAATCGCGATAATTACGAGGCGCCGTAAATCAGTCGAAAGTCATTCGCCATCTGCGTGCCCATATGCCGCATGGCAACAAGTGTACCGCACCCACATAAGAGCGCAAACTACAACAAAAACGAAAACAGAAGCAAGCGTGGCTTTTCGGTTTTTATGTTCTTTGTCTTCTTATGACCAGATTGTTGTTGTCGCGCTTATCGTCCAAAGTCCACGCGGAAAATTATTTAATATGAACACAGGTTCAATGTCGCGCGCGTGCGTTTTTTCCCGATTTGTCTGCACATTATCCACTTGCATTTCACTTGGCCCATGCACTTTTTAATGCTTGTTTTGTTATGTAAATTAGCAGCTCGTAAAATCGCACTCTCACACTTACACGGCACTTGGGTGTTGGGGAATTTCGGGTGTTTGCCAGACTTGTTCTTGCCCTCCGTATCGCGGTATCAATTCTCGCCCGCGTACTAATTGTGCGATAACTGGTGGTCGACGTTAATATTCTAATTTCTTTCCCGCACCACTTCCCCCGCAGCTGCTGCTTTTGCTGTTTGTGGCTCCACTGCTGCCGGCTGGCGAATTTCGAATGAAACAAGCATTATATCGGCGTGTGTGTTTGCCCTGCCTCTGGTTGTTTAGCTTCCAGGCTTCTTCTCCCTCTCACTCTCTTATGAGCCGCAATCTGACAGCCGGTTTGCTCTCTCGCTCTTCAGCCCCCAACTGCAGTCTCGTTGTTGGGGTGGGGGACGGACCTGCTCTCTCCGCTCTTGGGTGCTCACCGTCTCTTTCACTCTCCCAGGCGTGCATTGCGTAGGAATGAATGCAGCGTGGACTTCGATTTTTAGTATTTTTCCTATGCAAAATAAGCGGGATATCTGAAAAATAAAATTATTATAGTTTTGGGTGCTGCAGCAGGTCGGCATACTTACCTATTTTCCACTTCACATGATATCAAATTACAAATTATTTGATTGCAAATATATAATAAATATGTCCTTGTCCACCATGTCCTTTTTTATATTTTTTTGTCGGTTTATTCAATCATTTTTATAGCCTATTTTAAAATTATAAACTCAATTAAGGGTTTATTGGTCTGTTGATTACAGATTTTAAAATTGAGTGTTGAAACCAATAAAAATAAAAATGTATGATATAAAAGAGTTTTGTTTTCTTAAACTTACCCATTTAGAGTAGTAAGTTACCTTCACAAGCACCGAAACAGCCAAGTAACGAAATATCAAATAAAACTCCTGCAAAGTATTACAAAATAGAATATACCATTGACTGGACTCTGAAGTAGGCAAGTCTTGCTTCGAAAGCTTCTTTATTGAGAAATTAGTTGCATTACAATTCTTATGTGGTGCATCTCACAAATTTGAGTTTGAAAATCAAATGTTAGTTATATAAACTAAAAGGAAACTTAGCACTTGTAGTTCATGTGGGCTCTGAGGGGCCTATTCCATGACCTCCTTGGAGGACTCTATAATACCCTGCTTGCGCTCCTTTTGATGATCCCTGATCATCTCGTCCACCTGCTCGACTGTGGGCTCATCATTTGTCTCCTGCTTGCCGGCGTTCTTTTCACCTTCTATGATTTTCTCCGGTCTGGTTTCCTCCTCCCTGCCATTTGACTCCCTGGTCCTGGAAGAACTACGTCTATCGTGATTATACCAAGAGTATTTGCCGCGAGTCCAGCCGCGTCCACGCCCCCTACCGCGCGGTGTGTGACGAGCTGGAAAGCGACGGGGACTGTAACTGCGAGACCGAGAGCGGCTCCTGGAGCGAGTGCGTCGATAGCGAGAGGCCGGCGAGGGTGTGCGACGGGGCACAAATGGCGACGGTGTTCGACGGTGAGGTGTCCGCCTGCGCTGGAAGGATCGCGAACGGGAGCGGCGATTGCGGCGGTTGACAAAGCGAGAAGAACCTTTTCCAAAGCGGTTGCCGTAGCGGGGCGACCGGGAGCGACTGAGCGAGCGTGAAACACTCCGACGCCTGCGCGATCGCGACCTGGTTCTTGAGCGCGATCTGGAGATAGATCGTGAGTCACGGCGATGGCTCTTGCGCCGTACACTCCTTCCTCGGCGACGCGGACTTCGACGAGGACTTCGTGAGCGGCTCCGGCTGCGAGAGCTGCTGTTTCCTCCCCTTAATGGTTCCGCTGGCGGCGCCAGTCGCAGCAGACCAAATTTGTCCATTTGCAGCGGACGTTTTTTGATCTGAAAGGAGAGTTTAGGCGCCGGCTCCGGGGGCTTCTTTTGATCCTGATATTTCGAGGCCGGTGGTGCTCTGCCGCCTGCGGAGGCGGCCGCCGCGTGGCGGGAAGTGCTAGGTCCTACGGAGTCGAAGTGAGGACGCCTTTCCCGAGTCGATAGCTTTTTCATTGGTGGTGGAGCAGGTGGCGGTGAGTCACCATCGCTATCCCGTTGGTTAAAATAGTTTTTGATCTTGGCCCTAAGATCTTCCTCACCGTCGGCGCTGTTCACTATCCTAAAAGCAAAATAAATCGGGGTTAGTAAATCTATATCGCAAGAGGTTCATCTGTATTTACGGCCCCAAATGAAATGAGAACAGCGAAGCCTTTTGATAGGAGCATCTTCATTTTATGTGAGGTGTAAATACAGCTAGGGAGTAACTCTAAATTCCCGGTACCTACTTGTCTTGTCTTTCAAAGTGTGGGTTAGAAAAGAGATTGCAAAATATTTAAGTTCGTGTGCTATGTGCATCTTTTGCTGTAAAAAACTCACCTGAAGGCTTCTTGAAAGTCCATTTTCTTTAGAAGCTCCAAGGAATCCTCCGTCATAGACTTTGTCCTAGACCTCCTCCCCTTCTTATCCTTTTTCTTCTTGCTCTTTTTCTTCGACTTCTTGTGCTTGCTGGCCTCGCGCAACAGCTTCCTCACACTGGACATTGTTTCATCCTCATCCAGCCGGAACTCGTTGGCCCTTTGGGCGTCTATGACTGCTAACTTCTCCTCTCCCGGTGGCTGAATCCCGCTTTGGGCATAGAAAGGCTGACTTATGTTGGGCTTTATCTTACCAGCTAAAATCGAGAATAGGTTACTGGTTTGTAAAGTAAACCAAAAGGAACGGATCAGCACAGACAATGCGCTCCAACTCGCCAGCACTGATCCGACATGTACTCACCCTGATCTCCGCTATCACTTTCACTGGCACTCGAGGAGCTGGACTCATTGGAGGATTGCCCGCCTGTTAGGTTAATCACCTCGGCGCTTGGTCTATGCTTACCGTCATCACCTCCACTAGGGACCAAAGCTGGTGGCGGGCGCTGCAGGGCGTCCAACGATTGGCGCGCCTCCTCGTGTAGCGGCAATAGGTTCAGGCAGTCGCTATAGGCTTTGATCGCCTCCGGGATGCGGTTCTCTTCCTCGTAGCTGCGACCCAGAGCCACCAGTGTCTCGCCCATGTACTTGCGCGCATTCACGTGATACTTGTTCAAAAGCAGCGCCTTCTCGAAGTCCTGCAGTCCCTTGAGGAAGCTGCCGCGGTTCGCGTAGAGAGCACCGCGGGCCACCAGGCCCTCAACATTGCGCGGATCAATGTTCAGAGCCTTGTTGAGGCACTGAAAGGCCTCGACTTGCTGGCCATTTTTAAAGTGCTCAATGCCATCAGCCACGGAGCTGATCACCGGCCAATCAATGGTGATTTTGGGTGGAAAGGGTGTGCAAATGATGGAATGGTATACACAGTCTCTACTGGCCACAATCTCACGAGTGAATATCTAACTTACCGGAATGCCCATTGGGATGCCTGCTTCTGACGAAGTTCAGCTGCGTTCTCCGCATCCGGGAAACCAGATTTTAAATGGCACATCAATGACAGATGCTCATTGGGCTGAAGGCCATTCAACTGGAAAAGCAAATCGCAGTTTGGATTCTGGAACTGCAGCGTTTCGGTCAATCTATCTTCGTAGTGCACCGTCGATGGGTGCTCTCGGGTGTGAATATTTCTGTGGCATAAAGTATTTTTGTGTTAGCGAGGGGTTTTTCAGTTTACGGCTGCAGATGTCAGCGCTATCATTACCGGTAGTATTTGGGCAGATCGGAAACGTCGCAAAGACCCAACTTCAGTTCAAGAGCCTTGTTGTACAAGCCAATCATATTCAGACTGAGTCGCTCCGTGTCCGCGGATATGCTGCAGATCTCACATCGGAGTATATCATTAACGGCAAAGCTCCGCTGGTTGCCCTGCTTGTCCAGGGGCAACGGACCCCAATAGTCCTGCATGATGATGGCCTATAACAATCGCTTTCGTTATTTACAATCATCAATAGGTTTGTGGGACAATTTACCTTGATGGGTATATCAGCTAAGTAGGCGTGCATGGGGTCGGCAGTGCACAGGGGCTTCACCACCAGTCTGTTGCCGGGGGCCAGCTTCATAACCATGGTATAGATGATGCCACCCTGCTTCAAGGCACGCAAGCGATGCGCCCACGCCTTTCTTTTGTCCTTCGCCGAGTGGAAGAACTCAAATGGTGGCTGCTGCACCAGGCTGTTGTTACCTAAACAAGAATTGTGCATAAAATGTCAGTAATTTGTCAGCTTTTCGAAACGTCTTCCCATGCCGCCTTACCTTGCATCAACACCGAATCCTCCATAACGTTCGCCACAAACAGGCGATCGTACAGATCGGTGGCCTTGCGCGCTAGAAACTGGTGCATCTTGAGGCGCTTGGCCCGTTCCTGGAACGTGAAGTACTTCTGGCGCTCCTGGTAGACGCCATAGTCAACCTGCGTCAGGCCCATTTTTCGCAGGTCGTCCACGCCCCGCTCGTCATCCCAGATCTTTTGCAGCGGCTGCCCATGGTAGCCGAGCGCATGGCCGATGTACTCGAAATTCATCTCGGCAACTCCACGTGCTCCTCCTCTCTACACCATTGAAAATTCCCTCAAAGGGCGTCCTCTTGAAGAGCAAAGCGGCGACAAGGGCAAAAAATTCTGCGAAAAAACTGCGACGCCGGCTGCTAAATCGATATGCCGGGACGTGGGCTTTGAATACGCAAATGTGGTATATCGAGAGCACTACCAACTGTCCTTATCCGAAGCACGGATTTTTCCTTTCGTTGTTAAATTCCAACAAATTATTTTAGTTTTTTACACAAAAAAAAGCAATTGGAGAATATATCTAGATATCGATAAATCGATATTTTTATGTTATATTTTGTTCCTCGCGACCGCGTTTCGTGGTGGATAGCTCACGACCGAAAATGCGAAACGTTGCCATCGATAACATCGATATCAACTAATTGTTTTATGGCTGGTCACATTTAATTTATCACGTATTTCACGTGTCGTAAGGGAAATGAACTAAACGTAAGCGTAGGCATGCCAGATGTGCAATTTCCCGTAGTATGGCAGCCCTGCCCAATTTAAATATGAATTTAACTTCCGCTAAGATTGCATGCTATATATTCTCGATCCAGATGGGTTTGAAACTTTACAAAAGAAATATTGTTAATTTACTAATATTACTTTTTTCCCTCTTTACAGCTATCAAAGTGCAGGTGACCGGCAAAGGAAAGTGCAAGTGGATGGAGATCCTGCGGAAGAACTCCAACAACAACGAGTACTCCCGCAGCCTCTTCTACACCAGCAAGGAAGTGTACGAGCACAGCGAGACGGCGCTGCCGGACTTCGAGCCGCGTGGCCTGGAATTGTCACCCGGCGAGCACACCTTCATCTTCGAGGTGGCCCTGGGCCGGCAGCTGCCCTCGAGCTTCAAGGGTAGCTACGGCGGGATCAAGTACAAGATGCGCGTGCTCATCCAGCGACCGTGGACATTCGACGAGCGGCACACCATTCCCTTCACCGTGGTGAAGCATATGCCGTTGCAGCCGTCGCACCGCAGCATTCCCTGCCCGCTGGAGAAGCAAGTGACAAAGACGATTAGCTTGTTTGGCACGCGACCAATCACTTTGCTGGCCCTTTTGCCGGAGGATTTTGCCGTGCGGGGAGAGCCGCTGAGGATATGCGCCACTGTGATCAACAACAGTACCACCGCCGTAGAAAAGCTGCGGTTTAGTGTCCTCCAGTACGTCACCTACTATAGCCATGTCCCCCTGCGGGTCCAGAAGGTGGAGTGCATAGCAGTGGCCAACAAGGAAACGGGCTCGGTGCAGAAGAAGAGCGAGCGTAGCTTCGCCCACGAGCTGCTTATGCCGGAGGGAGCTCAGCCAACGGACGAGCAGATGAGCGGTGTCATCACCATTGTCTACGAGCTGCGTGTAGAGGCGGTTCTGCGAGGCTTCTTCAAGAACTTGGTACTGAATCTTCCATTTAAGGTTTACTCGCAGGACTCCTCCAACCGACAGGGATCCCTGCGTCCGCCGCCGCCACCGCGGCCAAACGATGGGCCACCCGGTCCGGATGTGAGCTCAGGCAACCCATTTGAGCCTGCTCTGCCTGTGTATCCTTCGCTGGACTCTTCCATTGGCTCGCCATCGCATTCTTCGCAGTTCAGCGAGTGCAGCTCCATTAACTCCATAACGTCGGATTCCTCGGCGGCCACTCTAAGCCCCGCTGTCGGCGGTGGCGTCGGTGCTGGGGGCGTAGAACTGTCCTACACCTCGGGCTCGCAGTCCTCACAGTTCGGCAGTCCCTCGGCCAGGGCCAGTTTGCACAGCTCCAACGTGCCCTACATGCCCTACTCGTCCAGCCCTCTGATGGTGCAGTCGTATCCGCCGCCCCACCTGCCTGCATATCCGCTGCCAGAGTCGCCGCAGTACTCCCTTCTCGCGTTGACACCACCACCACCGAATGGAACTCCAGCAGCACCATCCGCGGGTGCCGGAGGCGGAGTGGCGCCGGGCTATAGCCAACTGCCATCCACCTCGGCATCGTCTTCGTTCTTGCAAGCCCGTCAGCCACCCGGAGCCCATGAGCTGCGTAAGTAACGAGGAATATTTGAGATAATTGCTGGAACTCAAACAATTTTATTTATTTGCTTGTTTTCTTTCTAGCGCCATCCTATGAAGAGCTCTTTGGCCTGGCCAATGCGCCTCCTGGAACTCCGAAGTAGCAATAATTAAATGTCCTGAGCCGCAGTCACCCAGTTACGTCCAAGCTTTGCCTAGACATAGAGCTTCAGGTTTACTTTATAGTGTTATAGAGTATCAGCAAATATCGAATATATATCTAAGGCCACCGCCGACAACGCTTCGATGCACAAACCATATGCAATGTGTGCACAAATCAACTCGTTTATTACCAATCTAGGCAGTATGCATAAAGTCCCTAATCGATTTGGTTTAATTAATTAATGAATTCATTCATTTGAAACTTCTTTTATTTCTGAAATGTATGGCGAATACATATGTTTCTAAAAAATAGAAGTTGAGCAAATGTTTATGGTACATTTTTAATACACTTTCATATCACATTTGTATGAATATTTTCATCAAAAGCTCGATTTAGAGTGGAATTTGTGTCTAGTTATTGCAAATTAATATTTAAAATAATGCATTTCACACATATAAACTCAAAAATGCAATTTCTTTATAAATTTGACAATAATTTAATTAATTCTCAATTAGAGCTTGAAAATACTATAAAGGGCCCTTGTAGCCGGAATCTATAAAGGTCTGTTAGTTAGATAGCTTGTTGGAGTCAAGTAGATAGAACCCCAAAGACAATATAGTAATCAGATAAGTAACGCCCAAACATTTATGTATGTTTTTGCCAAATGAGCAATGTTTCGCGTACTAAGCTAAAAATGAAGGAGCCTTAGCTAGCTCTATGGCTATACCGAACAATTCTCGCACAATAAAATCGTAAGGCGTTACGCATCTTAATATTATATTATCTGTCTTCAAACCAACTAAGAAACAAACATCTTATGAACTCACCATAACTACGTATACCTTTTATATACGAACCATTTCTAAATTAGTTTAAAACTAACGTTCATGACAACGTTTTTCTTATTAATTTATGTAATCCCTTTAAAGGAAATTTTAGCTTGTCTTCTGTTCAACTTTTTTTATGAAATATAATTTGAATTCCGCCCCGTCCCCAGACAGCCAATAACTTTGTGCATTTCTAAGAATCGAATCTTGCAAATTACTCAAAGACTCACGAGTATTTATCGTCTAAGTCGCACTCACACCATAACTCCAACACACACTTCAACCCCGCCTATTTATGAAACATTTATTTATTTATGTGAATTTATACGTCCATATCCAAAGGCTCTGATGAAAATGGCTTACAGACATAGTATCTCAATGAAATTCTATACCAAAACAGGTCTAACATTACTATTTATTTCTCTCACTCGATTTTACGTTTAGTATTTAAGTACTTAAGCACGAATCGAATGTGGTTCTTCCTACCCGGGGAAGTATCATTGAATCAATAAGCTTTAGTGCCTCTGTATGATGATGGAACAACTCGAATGGTTATCGTTATTGAGATCAAATTTATCGATACACACTTTTTATACACCATATTACTGACATAGGTCATCGTTCGGAAACAATGCAAACTTTTAGTTTTAAGTGCACAAAATGCAAGTTATGTACGATCAAAGGATTTCGTTTAAGGTGCTTTACAAATCACTATTTTTGGATACCAATTTTTGTGTTTTCTTTGAATTTAGTGCTCGTAACTAAATGTCAAAATATAATTTACATAAACGAAGAATCGAATAAAATGTTAATTAAAAAAAAAGAATACTATTTGTAATAATGACAATAAGGGTCAAGAGGGTTTTACAATCATCGAGAAAACTCTGAGGAGGGTAAGTTTATAGCTTCTTTAAACGTTTAATTTATAAACCCGCACGCCTTAAAAGGTAGAGTATTGTAACTCTAGAAGTAAAACAAAAAATGATAAATGTATAACAATATATAATATAGATGAGTAACAAATTAAACCCATTAAAATGTTAGTACCTCCTTGTTGTTGTCTCAAAATAAGCAGACACCAAATCGATTTATTAATTTCGAGTCAGATGACCAAGATACTTACAACCTGTATAATATGTCATCGTTAAATTGTTAAAGCAGGTCATGCAGGAGCCACCGAAGCCCCAAAGAAACCCCCCATTCCTAAATAAACATGCAGCAAGCCCTCAAAAAAGAATGTACACAATCGCACTTCGTGTACGTGTTAAATTACAATTTCAAGTGCTTGAAGGAAAGTGCGTTGTTGTCGCCCACGCAGCTACCAGTGTCTGCTGGACGGGGCGTCCTCTCGACCAGGCACCTGACCAGGTGGGCCGGTGAACGTGTGCGGCTTTTCTAACAAGTAACGGAAGTGTTAAGTCAGCTGTAATTGTTTTCTTTCATATTTTTCCAGTTGCCGCTGCTGAGGGCGACAATTTAGTTTGCCCGCTGGCCCTGGGGGAATCAGAGTCACCATAAATTATACTCCGCATAGCGATGAGGCTGCCGCCGGCCGCATGAAAGGCATACATAAACGAAATTGTTAAATAATAGCGACATTTAGCGGAAGTGTAGTGCCAGCCGCATTCTGCAAACTTCAGCACGCGCGACAAACGATCGCAGTCCCTTTTCTAAGCCCCCTCCTATGGCCCAGTCCCATGGCCCTATTATTTCCGCGACTCATTGCTCCCCCAAATCCATTTCGTCAAATTATAGGGTGCTAGAAGCGAACTCAGCTCACCCCAGTTTCAGTGTACTTAAATGTCTTAATCGCTGTTGGGTTTAACTTCTATTTGACTTTCCAGCGGGGGTGGCAGGTTAATGATTAGTTGACCACACTGAGTACAGGGGTGGTGCAATTTGGGGCTTTGCGTTTCGGCTTTGAACGTGCCACTAACTGATATTAAGTATGCGCCATGTGTGCCACTGTCGTAGCCATGAAACGGATACACGGATTGATAAACACGTATGTAGATGGAAGTAATTTAAGCTCGTGCTTACATATATTTGTATGTGTTCAGAGAGAGAGAGAAAGGCTCATGCCATGGGAATAGGTTAGACAAAGGACTCTGTTGGGATAATCCAAAGGTTTCACCGATAAAGAGTACCCGATAAGGACTTTTTAAAAAAATATATATATAAATAAATTTCACAGATTAAGAAATTCATTAACCTTTTTATACCCTGTACCGTAGTTACAAAGGTATATTAATTTTGTGCAAATGTATGTAACAGGC
>JAEIHY010018878.1:0-10693 GCA_018904565.1 Drosophila tsacasi
GTGTAGTTACGGGCGTTCTGGTTGTGGGAGGAGTGTAAGTTGCTGGTTGACATTCAGGATTAGTTGAGCCAGGATAGCATCTGGGCTTCAGAGTCGTCACTGGTTCCTTTGGACACCGCCTATCAGTGGAACCCGGGTAACAATTAGGCTTAGAAGTAGTTACTGGAGTTCTAGTCGTCGGAGGAGCGTAAGTGGCTGGTTGGCACACTGGATCATTCGATCCCGGATAGCACCTTGGTTTTTCTGTAGAAATTGGTGCTTTCGTTGTTGGCCGAGGTTCCTGCGGACATCTTGGGTCTGTCGATCCGGGGTAGCATCGGGGCTTTGGAGCAGTCGTAGGTGAGCGACGGGTCGTTGGTGGTAGGTAAGTAGCCGGCTGGCATTTCGGGTCATCTGAGCCCTCGTAACATCCTGCCCTTTTGGTTGTTGGGACCTTTGGGCATCTTGGGTCCGGGGATCCGGGGAAGCAGTTAAGGCATTCCGGATCTGAAGAGCCGGGATAGCACTTTGGCTGTGGCGTGGTTGGTGGTATCTTCGGGCAACGAGGGTCCGAAGAGCCGGGATAGCAATTAGGCTTGGAAGTAGTAATCGGAGTCCTTGTTGTCGGAGGAGTTTTAGCTGTGGGAATCGTGGTTCTTGCAGTAATTGGAGGAAGGTATGTGGCTGGTTGGCACTCGGGATCTGATGAACCTGGGTAACATCTCGGCTTGGACGTAGTGATGGGAACTCGAGTTGCTGCTTGACACTCAGGATTCTTTGATCCAAGATAACACCTTGGTTCTTGCGTTGCTGGGGGCTTTTGCGGGCAGCGACTGTCTGTCGATCCTGGATAACAATTTGGCTTTAACGTTGTTATAGGCGTCCTCGTTGGAGGAGGGGTGTAAGTTGGCCTAATAGTTGGACTCGTCCTTGCAGTCACAGGAGGAAGATAGGTAATTGGTTGACATTGGGGATCGGTAGACCCTGGGTAACACCTTGGTCTGGGTGTCGTTACTCTTGGGCACCGACTATCAGTTGAGCCTGGGTAGCAATTTGGCTTTGTCGTAGTTATAGAAGTTCTTGCAGTCGGAGGGGAGGAAGTTGCAGGTTCACATTCAGGATCGCTAGAGCCTGGGTAGCACCTGGGCTTCGATGTAATTACAGGTGATTTCGTTGGAATTGTTACTCTCTTTGTTGTCGGTGGGAGATAAGTGGCTGGTTGACACTCGAGGTCATTGGACCCTGGATAACATTTTGGTTTCAATGTGGTAATAGGTATCCTTGTGGCAGGTTGACAACTTGGATCAGTTGATCCAGGATAGCAACGTGGCTTGGGGGTGCGGTCTGGAACTCTTCTCGTTGTGGGCGGAAGATAAGTAGCTGGCTGGCATTCAGGATCACTAGATCCCGGGTAACACCTGGGCTTAGGGGTTGGCTGTTGGGGACAACTGGGATCGCGGGATCCTGGGTAGCAGCGGGGCTTCGGCGAGAATGTTGATGCTATGGGGATCCTAATGGTGGTCGGTGGCAGGGTGGGCCTTTCACAGCCGGGCTCCCTTGAGCCAGGATAGCAGCGAGGCTTTGGCGTTGTATTTTTCAAGTGATTCTGTAGACACAGCGGGTCTGTGGAATCCTCGGGGCACGAGATGGTCCTAGAATCGCCACAAGAGGGATGTCGCCTCGGATCTGTGGGATCCTCGGGACAGAAGATATTCTGGGAATTATCGCAGGAGTTATCCCTTTGACAGGCACCATTGCAAAGCTCAATGTCGCACTTTAGATAGACCTGGGATCGGTCGGGGAACCGGAAGGCCTTCAGGGTGTTATAGTAGGTGGAGGTGAGCCTGGAGGCCCCCTCGTATCTTCTCCACTCCCCAAATATCTTCTTCTTAATCGAGCATCCCTGCTTGTCCGAGAGCTGCAGCCTCTTCGTAGTTCGGGCCTCAAAGTCCATGTCGTCCGAGGCGTAGCACTGAAGGATATTCAAATCCCAAGACTGCTCCTTGTGCTCCACGTTGATGGTGAACGTTATGTCAGCTCCGAGATTGAGACTGCCCACAATGGGTTTGATATTGGGCGGAGTGCCAATGCCGATTTCCATCCAGCACTTAACGGGGCCACTGGGCGTGTCCACGGAAACGACCTCCAGCATGTCCACCACAAAAGGCTTAAAGTAAACGGTCTTCTCCCGCTCATCGCCGCGACTGCACGATATTTTCCGCGCAATATCGAAGCTGTTCTGAATGTCCCTGTCATCCTGGATGATCAGGATATTCTCGATGGAGGCGCACACGGAGCAGGCGGGCTTGCTGCCGCAGCCGTCATATGGCACAGAGAATACAAAGCTGCGACCAGCTCTGTCGCCCTTCACATAGCTTTTGGAGAAATAAGAAAAACAATTAACTAAGGATTAGTTAATTAGTAGGGACACATACTTGCACTTGGGATCGTTGAAGTATCCCTGACTGTAGATGACTCCTTCGAAGTCATCGGAGAACTCAACCTCGACCAACATGCCATTGCCTTGGTCGCATTTCACATCGATCTTCTCGATGTTTTTGGCCGACAGCGACGTGTCGCGGATTAATCTAGACGAAGAGTCGTCATCGAACTCAAGTTCGCTCAAAACGTCGTTGAGAGTGTCATCGCCGCTCAGATCAGTGCCCGAAGTAATGGCCTTGAACGTTAATCGGAATAATATTCATAAATTGATTGCGATCTCTGGAGATCCGAAGCGATTGCACTCACCAAGAGCAAGGCCCATACGAATATGTGGCCGATGTTGACCATCTTCTTGATAATAAGTCTTGAGCTTTATTCTGCAATCAATAGAATAGAAATGTCGTAAAAGAAATATTTATAGTGTAATTAAAGAGCTGATAGGGATAATAAGTAGCCGATTTAGTACTTAAGTCAACCGTGTTTTCATAAAACTAATACTTCTTTTAGTTACTCTTTTCTAATATTTCAGATCTAAGCTAATGACAGTTTAAAATATTAAATGTTGACTTTTTCAATGGCTAATATTCTAGTTAATTATTCTTCTAGTTAATTATTAAGGAATATATTCAAGAATAAGCTGAACAAGTTTAAAACTATAAATATTATTGCTTTACTTTAAGGAATTTCCATATTTAATGAAACCGAGTCCAAGATTAATCTTTTCTTGATTTTTTTATCTTCAGAAATCCCAAGATAAAACCAAATTAATGGCCAAGTAAGTTTATACTCTTCAAGGGGAAAATATTAACGCTCGTTTATATCTCTGCGCTGACAGGTAAGATTATTTTTAAGTAGAGTTTTTTTCAATAAATTAAACTTATGGCCATCACTATCTTAATAATATCGACTTAAATTTATGGACCATTACGACTCGTTGATCGCGGTGGCAACCTAATCCCCCGGCCAACCGACCTTCCTCTGTTCGTCGTGACTCATTAATGGGTTGGTTAGGCGGAAAAGGGTTGACCGATAGCATCGTAAAATCTTGATGAAGAAACTAATTTTGGCGAAAAACGAGATGTCTGAGAGTTTTGTCAACTCAATCTCCATCTCCAGAGCATCTGCTGAGGTGAGGTAAGATCTTCTTTATCGCTAATTACGGCTGAGTGCAGGTACGATTACGAGTATTTGCACGAGCCGCGAGATGTGACGAGATGAGCCGGACCTCTTTTGCCCGATGGAACGGAGGGTGCTGCACCGACACTAAAACGGGTTTGGTTTTTTAAATAATACAACTAACCTTTAAAAAGAAAAAGAAAGAAACAAATGCGCGACGGATTTCAAAATCCATAAATTCAACACGAAGCGAAGGGAGGCGGCGGCGAAACAAATAGTGACGAGTGCCTAGTGCCTGGTGCCTAGTGCCTAGTGCCTATTTGCTTAGCCGTAGTTGATAATAAAAGGGGCTTCGATTTTTGGGGCCTTTTTTCTATGGCATTGGATTCGGCTTCTGCAATTCCGTTGGTTGTTTTTACCAACCGAATGTGGCTTTGGATGTGGATGCGGATGATTAGGTGCTTTTTCATTGTGGCCCCTTTTGTCTAGGTTATTCCAAGCATTAAGCTAACGAGACGTGGAAAAAAGTACCATTTGATTACGGATGATTTGGCATGTGAAGAGTGAAGAGTCTTCTTCTGTGTTTGTTCTTCTCTGGTCTTGCTTGCGTCACTCCTTGGATAATTTCAATGTTGATTGGATCAAGCTTCCTTATGATTTAATCAATTAATAAGGCCTGAGGGTTTTTGGGATTACTTTCCCCCATCCAAAGATTACCCTCTTACTTATAGTTCCCTGTACAAGCTTAAGACCTCGTCGCGGTTGTAAATAAAATTAGCAAGATGTCCAGCGGATTATGATGATGAAACACCACTAAAACCGACCACCTTCATTCATACATCCGATTCATATTCAACGCGATTAATATGGTATTTCTTTTGGTGCCTGCTTCTCCTCGCCTCGCTTAACCTAATTTTTTTATTGGCTCCCAACCTCTGATATATCTCAGTTTGCACGATGCGCATAATTATATATCCAATTTGATAAAAATTGGTTCACTATGTCAAACAAAAAAATTGCCATTTATTTGTGGGCCACTCTCAAGTATATTATGTTTTTCTGCCCTGATATAGTTATTTTCTCAACCTGCGCGATTAATAGCCGGGTTATTTGTCTAATTTGCTGGACTAACAAACAAACGCGTTAATTTCTTATTTAGCCGGACTTAAAGATTCATAATTCTGGGGACTTCACAATTAATTATAATTGGTCAATTATAATTTTCAAAGGCCATTATTGAACGTCGATTTGGGTGTCGAAATCGAGAGATAGAAGGAATGGGATCTCCCGGAGTGTGTGTGCAAGCAATCATATTCAATTGTGTTGGCCAACAGCAGCGTCGCCTCTCCGCGCATTGGACATTGATGGCTTCACCCTGAACTTTTGACATTTGAGCGGCTCGCATAGGCGTAGATCTTCGTATTAATCACGGCGAACAGGTGATTAGTCCGCGGGCCGCACTGCGGTATCGCATCGGAGCTATCAATATATATGCATGGGCACGTAGTATGTATATTAAGTGGCAGCATGTAGTATGTCCAAATGCGATTGATTTCTCTGAGCCATAAGCTCTAGTTGGTTCTCACAATTGGGCCTTAGCTGGTTGACAAATCGGTGAAATGCATTGTTGGCTATCTTTTATGGTCACATCTCGGATTCATTTAATGGCCAATTTTGGGATTATCGCTGATTTGGTAGCCCGCCGATGATCACTTCTCGTTTTGAGGCCATTAACAGACAATTTGATTTGAATTTTGTGTTTAAGTTTAAGTCGTGTGCTTAGCATAAATTATATGCATTAATATTTTTAGCAAAAACAATACTTTAGTGCTCGAGGATGACCCACAGGTGGGCCATAAAAGTCTCATATGCCCGATTCGCACTGGGTACTTAAATAAATAAAATACAGTTAGCAATATTGACAAATAAACAACGAAATGCAAATGGCATTTGGACACCGGATCTGCGAAACTTGTTTCGCGTTTTAAATAATTACAAACAAGCGCAGAAAAAAACTTAGAAACGAATTTACAAAAAGAATGCCATTTAATAATCCCGAAATGATTAAACCTATTGATCTTCTCCGAACCTCATTTGCACGAAATGGATATATAAAAAATGTACGCAGATAGAATCCGTGAGATTTTATAATCCGTATTGTTTTCTGGTTTAACCCGAAGGCGAGCGGTTTTATTTTTGTAATATGATTCTGTCATAAATTCTTATTTTTCTTCTTTTTAGCGAGGATATAATTACTTGCATCACAGGCCTTAAAAATCGGTGAGAATAAGTTCACCCACAAGGTCAGCGTGTTTATACATATTTTCCCCTTTTGGCATTATTATTTTAGGTTAATTTATTACATATTAAAATGTTTGTTGAACTGGCAGAACGGGTTGTTAAATAAATCCCACGTAAATTGTATTAAAAATTTTAAGCAAATTCATTAAAGACAAAGGATATTTTTCAGTAAAATTATATCTTTAACTCTAAAGAATTCAATATACATAAATTAACTAACAAAAATCAGAATTCTTTTGTTTATCTATGCCATAAAAATGCTACTGAATTTCAGATTTTATGGTACCTAATTAATGTTTTCTATTGTGTAGTTAAGATGCATCAGAAGTAAGTAATCTTTATCCAATAATAGAAAGGTTAGAACGTTTTTTGGCATATCCAACAATTCATGACTCTGATGACCGGAAAATCTAACCAAATATATTTATTTTTATTATGTCTGGAGGTTATATTTTTTTATTTTTGGGATTACAATTACTTATTTATTTGCCTTTTAGATTTAAGAGACCCCAAAATTTTGGTCAATTTAATTTGTCAATTGAGCCGGCTAAAGATACAGAAATGGCCATTGTGCGTGGGTTGAAAGGGAAATCGTTAAATTGTTGTATAACTTCATTAATGTATTTCTTTTAAAAATCATTGTGTACATATAACAAATTTCAGTTGGCTTGACAAATTTACCAAACAAGGCAGCATCGGCTTTAAGGGAACCCACCATAAAATTCAAAGCTTATTGATTTTATCACGTTTTTCTTTTGGACGGAAACCGGAATAAATTGCCAAATAGGATTTCAGTTTAGTTATGTGATGGAGATTCTGCAATGAGGTTTGTGTCTTGCATTTAATTTTATTCATTTCTCGAACGATCTTCATTGCACGCCAGTTCTTGGTCTGTCACTGAGTTCACATTTAACTTGATTCAGTTTATTAACTTGGCCCGGACTTGGCGGCAATTAGCGGCACTCGCACTCCGAGGTGGTCGCATTAATTCACTTGAACGTTCGATCTTGGTGGAGCACACACATATCACTAATATCACTAGGTGAGGACTTACTGCACTTGCTCGGGACTCGGGCTTGGGGAAAGATAAGTCGCTGGGATGCAGCTGGCGAAGTGGACGTTGCCGCACTAAGCGCCGAGGAGACTCGTCTTCGTTTATATACACACACGGCCGTATGATTTAACAAAAATCGTTTCGGATATTGCCTCAAAAATCCAAAGACGCGGCAAGTAAAATAGCAGCAACAAAAACAGCAAGAAAAACACCAATGCTAGTAGCTTTTATATATTGTTTGTTTGTTGTTTATTTTACGTTTTTACTCGCGGTGTTTTATACACGCACACTCTTTCAGCTCGAAGCGGGGTTATTCCGATTTATTAGCGAGTTGGTTTCAAGTTAATTTATTCCGGGGCCAAAAACGAGTACTGTGACAGCAGCCAATATAAACCCATAAGAATGGAATATAGATTAAGATTTATCTGGGCATTGCAATGAAAAACGAAAAAAATAATACGCCAAACAGTACCAGCTCTGGCCTGGAGTTTAAAAATGTTAGGGGTTAATGTGATTAAAATCTTCATTTGTTTTAATTTAATCGAAGAAAACTAGTTTCAGGATCTCGGATCATATATATATAACGTTAACAAGCTTATATTTGAGTAGTAAACTGAAATTGCTGTGACGGTAGCTTCTGAATACTTTTATTTGAAATAATTAGTTTCAAAAAGTGTCGTGCGATTCGCATACATTTTTTTTTACCTAATCTTTATCTTTAGATATGATTTTGAAAATAAAATATTATATATAAATCTTAAATTAATTATTAAATTAAAGATATATATTGCAATAAATAAATGAAATCAAATCCTCTTAAAATATCTCAACAGCATCACTAGCCTTTAAAATATCTGGTTTCTTTATTTAAAAAGACTTAGATAGAGCATTTAGCAGTTCATAGCCTGGAGCCATAAATATTTTCCATTCATATGGAGTTCGTGGGCAGAGCGGACGCGTGAGCAGCATCCACACGCCGAGTTGGCCGCCGTCTTAGCCGCTGACTTGACCCAAGCGCGCGACTGGCACATTTCGGAGACGAGCTGAAAAACTGCACCTTCGCCCGGTGTGCTTTTAGGGCCAAAGAGTCAAAATCCGTCATTGTAACTACATTTGGTCGTGGTGGAGTCGACTCAGGAGTGGGATATGTGGATGCGGAGATAGCGATGGAGATGTTGTCATGCAACCGCCGCAGCCGGCATAGCGGACAGGTTGACGACGATGCCGATGCGCCTGGTCATCCCTAACAGGTATTAACATAGTATTCAGACTTTTGGAAGCCCAGCGTCCGCTTCGTGATGGCGATAGATTCAGCCAAATGGCAACGGTCATGGCGAGATGGTAAGTTGGCTATCGGAGCTGTCGTCATGGGAACGGGAACGGGGCGCGCAGAAGAATACGGATGGGATGGCTCGATGGATGGATGGAGCGAAGGGTACTGGTACTGTAGGCTTTGCTACTAGTACACAGAGGGAAAAAATGGTATGGTCTATGAATTAAATATAAAGAGTAACAGGAACCAGGAAAACTAATAAAAATGTACATTTAATTTATGGGAGTTATTTTTTTATTATTCTTATTTCTTAATTATTTATTTCTTTAGCAGGGAAAGTACGAAAGAAAATTCATTTTTATCCTAAAATAAGCATAATTAAAAAATATCCTATTCAATAATGGTTTTTATTATATTTTCTCTCTGTGTACTGGTAATTCCCTTACCAAGCCCGAGTGCATGCACGATCGGACCGATACCGCGATAGCAGAGGTGACAAAGCCGCTTCTGCCTTTGACAAACATCACGTAACCTAGACTGCGATTTGATTGTAGCCGGTACTCTCCGGGTATTCCTATTGCCCCTTGAATATTGTATTTAAATTTAAGAAAGAAGAGAGCGGATTTTGCTTAAAGAAGAATATATATGTAATCAGGAGCAAGATTAGCCATTTGGGTCGCAACATTTTCCTGATTTCTAAAACCGTAAAGAGAGTTATATAAGAAGTTGGAGACCCAGTGATTTCCTAAGTTATATTCCTGATCAGCATCAACAGCTGAGTAAAGTTTACACAGAAAATAGTTTATTAGTTTTGGTTTAATCTGAAATAGCTCAGATGTCCATTATTTAAAAAGTCTTATAAGACCTCAATGTCTTATATAAATTTGTATTATTAAAAATTAAAACAATATATAATTTAAATTAAAATAAAACAGAATATTTTAGAATAATTTTATTTGGTATATATGTGTATATAATTTAATTGTATCAGGATCTATAATTAATGTTAAACCATAATTCCCCTTAACAGAGGCTTTCAAATGAGAATCTCCGCGTCGAATACAGCATCCTGATTTTTAGTTTAAGCTTTACCAGATAATTGCCTTAAATCATTGCCTTAAATTAAATTTTGGTTGGGCTTATACAAAGCATAATGAACATTGGCATAAACATAGGGACTTATGGCGAAAAACAGACTTTAAAACATTAAACTCTGGGCTCATCAAGGGTGTGACACAATATCTATTACGGAGATCAACGCAGCTCTCATCTCGGGGATTTGCGAATCGACATTGGCAGCCTAGACACCATGCACGGTTTGTAATAAAATTAAGCAAAAGCTAAGATCACCCGTTCTTTAACAAGCTTTAAGAGCTCGGACACACCTTTAAGGTGAACAGTATTAATAAAGAAGCAAATAATTACATCTCTTGATGCCTGAGACTTTTGACGTGGAGGTCCGTCAATATATTAAATTTTAATGCCGCAAATACAATTCGGGTTTTTTCTTTATAATCGTGCAAAGGCCATGATAATTTTCCAATAAAGCAAGCATTTCCGATAATTTAATAACTGAAATTTTTTAAACACATGCAGAGCACTATGAAAACGCTTAATTTGAAAGATTTTCATTAAAAATTCATTGATGTCAAGTTCGCTTGAGAGCTGCGTGAAGATATTAAAAAAGCAATTCTATCAAGCGGAAATCTATAAGTCTTGATCAATTGAAACATCACTTTAACGCCAAAGAAATGGCAATGGAAATTTCATTTCCGGTTTTGGTGCACTAACACTTGTGTAAGTTTGTTATTACTTCGGGTATAATTTGGTTAGCTTTTTTAAGATATTATTAAACTACAATTTACATTGTATACTTCAGGGCTGTAATTTCAAGGCTTTGTTCTAGCCACTTTTAAGTTGTTACTCCAAAGTTTTAATATTTTTAGAATTCGGTTAACATTTGTTTATCGCATTTCAAAACATAATAAAAGCTATCCGTTTAAAGCTGCTCGTCCTCCTTTCCAGAGTGCCAACATTCTGCAAGCTATGGAGCCCTGTGGAGCTTTCGAGATTGATGCAAAAATCGATACAGTCACAGCTGTTTGTGTACAACAAGTGAAAGTGTCCCAAAAGTGCCGCAAAAAATTCAATAATAATTGTACAATAATTAAAATCGATCTGAAATAGTGTTGCCTGTGCGGCTAAACTTCCTCCAGAGTTGGTTTCAATCGAATTTGCCAGGATGCCGAGCTCAAGACGTGCCATTCTGAGGCACATATTGTCGGGTCTGTGCACCAAAATGAACCGAACCAAGTCGGTGCCCACTGACGTCATGGAGACGCCGCTGAACCGATGTCTCAACACCTTCGACATCGCCTTACTGGGTACTTGAGATTAATCAATTGAGTGCCGGCATATTTCCGGAGTCCTTGCTGATTTTTGAGTATTTTCTTGGGTAGTTAAGAGTATGACATGGCATGGTTCTAGGAGGTTAATCTTAACATCTGTCAGCTAAAAAAAATTTAATT
>JAEIHY010018880.1:0-41571 GCA_018904565.1 Drosophila tsacasi
TATCAACAAATAACCGGCTAAAGACCCAACCTCTTTTTAAAGCGCATAAATAGCTCATTCAACTGAGTTCTATTAGATAAGAAAAAATCCCATTACGAGCCTTAGATTAGATTAAAACAACGCTTTGGCCTGATTCAGTTTCGGTATCGGTTTCCGTTTCGGTTTCGGTTTCGGTTCGTTTTCGAATTATTATTATTAATTTAGCCTATAAATAGTATATAAATTCACGTCCACAGCTTTTAGTATTCCTTATTAAAATAGTCGCGTATGCTGCGCTTTACAATTGGCGCCATCTTGGCCACCTGTTTCTGCACCTCATCGGTATCCTTATCCTTGTGGTAGAAGACTGTGAAGTAGACGATCAATCCTATAACTACGATCATAAGGAGAGCGGAGAAGATGATGCTCATTAGCATTTTGCAGGCGCAATTGCAGCAGCTGAAAGGATATAAAGAGATTGGATTAGGTTTGTTATTAGATCATGTAAATATATATAATTAGAGAAGATATCTTATTTTTTAAACTATAAACAAAATACACTCTTCCTAAATATTTCTGTTCTTGTGAGTTTCAACTAATCCTTAGAAGCTTTGTCCATGCGATACCGGCAATGACTCATGATAACTTTAAAACTTAAGGATCATTAAGGAATTGTTTGCATAAATGAGATGGTTTCTAGTAAAGACCTTAAATATTTATGTACTCTTCATTTTTTTATTTACACTCAAAACTTTTATTGTAAAAACCTTTTCTATTAAAAAAAACACCCTTGCTGTATAGATTAGTATATTCCAAACCCAAAATCCTTATCGCAAGTGCTCTCTTCCGGTGAAGAAGGCATCCCAAATTAAAAAGGGGATATAGATATAGATTCATATCTCCCATAATGATCAATCACATGAGTCACAGGATGGAAATGGAAACTTACCAGCACACAACTTTGCCGGGGCATTTCAGGCATTCACAGAGAGCGTTGCACATGGTGAGATATTTGACGGATAATTGTTATACGATATATATATATGTATACTCCAGTTGAGGTTTTCCGGGATCGCGTTCTGTTATTGACCAGCGCAAATTACCAACTGAAAGGGCTGTGAGTGCCATCGGAGCATTTCGGGGCGACAGGTGCTTAGTATCGACGAAAGCTTTAATCATATCGGCCGGGTGGAAAGAACAATAAACTGATAACGACCCTCGGTCGGTTATAATTAACGCCATGCCAGGCAGTGACGATAGCGCTCTGAGAGATATTGGAAAATAGAGCCTATACTAGATCCTTGAGAGGAAAAAAAGAAAAGAGAGGAAAACCATATAACCCAACGACCATAGAATAGCATACTACAAATTTGTCTACCTGTTTTTCTTTACGTTTTTCATAATACCAAATGTAATAATAAATTAAGATAAGTAGTACGAACGCAGAAGAGATGAGAACCGCGGCAACTAGTAAAAAGCGTGGACTCCTCCCCCTACACATGACCGACCGTGTCTAAGTATAAAAAAAATTTAGTATATTAACCAAAGAAATCAATTTTGAAAATTATACCAAAATTTGTACTATTAAAATTTTCATCATTTTGATTAAGATAGCAAAGACATAAGTCTGGAAAAGTACAAGTGTACGGGGAGACAGTCCGTGACAAAGACAAATGGCCCAACAAATTCGGAAGCAGATAGGAGACCCTCGGTCTAGATTGATTAAAGACAAGTCACAACATTGTTTCTACAAAAAAGGTTATTTTTCCTAAGAAAGTAACTTCTATTTTTAAGTTATTATTAATCAGGAAAGTATATGGTTCTTATCAATGATTAAGCCCTGATACTAGGTACTCGTAAACTATAAACTCAAAAACGCTTCGGGGATTTACTCTCTCTATCCTTTTGGCAATTCCCAATGCTAAATCAATAAGCAATATTTAAAAAAAAAAAAGAGGAAACAATAAAGCTTCAAAGCTCCGATAACTAAATTTTTATTAGCATGGTACTTTTTCCCGAAATAAAAGGCTTTTGGTAAAACACTTAAGGTAGGTTCAGTTAACAAGAATTTCATGCAAACTTAATCGTGGCTAGAGTCATTAAATGGGAACACCATACATTTGATAATATTTTATGGCAACTGTTTAATATAGCAGGAGATTTTTAAGAAAAATTAAAGCATTTAAGGTTATTGTTCGAAGAACACGTGTGAAGTTGTAAAAGAAAACAGAATACAAGTTGTAAGAATATAATAAAGAATCAATATTTACTTGATGCTTTAGTTAATAAAGAACTAACTTAGTATTTCCCTAATTTAATTTAATACAGTATGGCACAGGCAATAATTACACAGGTCTGCGAAAAATGGGTTTTTGTAAGTTGTTTGAAAACGAGATATCATTTCGAACGTAATTTTGTGTGTAGAATCCGAATCCGTACTCAGATTTTGTCCATCAGGATTTTGAAATACTTGAGGTTATGTACTCGAAAAATCGTGTTTTTCACTACTTTTGAGGTTATGTACTGGGCACGGGAAATTTTGTTCTGAGCATGTATTTAGATTCTACCCACAAAATTACCTTAGAAATGATATTTCGTTTTCCAACAACAAACCATGCAGACCTGTGTTATTTATGTGCCATAATACAGGCATTAATACAAATAATGGTTTTTCTATCTATTATAATAATAACACCCTCTGCAGGCATACAAAAATAACTTAAATTTATAAAAGAATTGTACAAAATCAGATTAACTCTATACCAATGGCATGACTCACTAGTATCGGAATTAGTTTAAAACCTATTTTATTTGAAATGAACTTCTTCAGTAGCCGGGTAAAACGTAAACAGAGAAAAACTCACGAAAATTAGCCCCCATTAATGCAGGTCGCCGTCGCGATATTCGGGGTTCTTTCACGACATCCGACACCAAATGCTGAGCTAGACAATTCGATGCACTTCTTCGTGCCCTGGCTTACAACGTAAGCACACCTCTAGCTCCAGAGCTCGCTGGTTCCCAGCTCAGTGCGAAATCGCGTTCAAAGATGGCCACATCAGATGTCCTCGTCGCCTGCCTTGTGTTTTCTATAGTTGTTACCTCTGCATACGCCTGGCAGCTGGCTGATTCCGGCTTAAACGAGTCCAGCTACTATGTGCGCCATGTCTCCATGCACTACTCCCGGGTGTTCCTAAGCGTGAATGTGGAAAAAAATGACTCGCCCACATTGATTGAAGCCCAGTGGCCGGTTGCTTACTTTCCCATGCCCACCGTGGTCTTTCCTCGTCGCGACGTTCACGCGAATGGAGATCATTCCGATTGCTCGCGGCTGCAGCAGGCCCACTGGTCCCAGGTGGATGGCCTGAATCGATTGTGGGTCATGGATACGGGATTCCCCGCCAGCCAGTGTTCGCCGCGGCTATTTGTCTTCGATCTGATACGTAACAATGCGGAGCTCCTGAGGATCGACTGTGGACAGTATATTGGGGTGAATGACACTGAATCTCTGGTGGTGCAAATGGGACCCAAGCTGGGATCCGGCTGCGAGCAGGAGCGACACATCTACTTCGTCCTGGGCCATCATGTTTCCGAAATCCTTGCCTACGATATCCTGGAGCAGACCTGGCATCGCCGAACGCTGACGAGCCACAAGTTCGAGAACATGAATCAGTCGTTTCCCATCCAGCCAGTGGACTTTACCTTTGGCCTCCAGGGAGAACTCATCCTAGCCGGCGAAGATGGTGAGCTCTACAGCTCTGTAGATAGACTAGAAATAAATGAGGGTACAAGCGGAATTAGACTCAAACACTTGGGCAGTCTGCTGGGCAGCAGTCGGAGCATGATAGTGGATACCTCCGGCACCTTGTACTATGTGATCCCCAAGTTTGGAGCCGTGGTGCGCTGTGCTCAGCTGGAGAACATCACGGCCGAGGGCAATGAGATCATCTATCTGACATCCAAGAACATTCAGCAGATATTTTTCGGCTCCAATGCGGCATTATGGGTGCTCAGTGATCGTGTGTTGAAGGCGCAGGACATGTGCTTTCCAAGCTTTTAGTTAATTTTTAAGTAGAATAAATATTTAAACAGCTTGCTAAAATAACTCAATACAAAATACCTTCACATATTATCATTTTGTTTATTATTATTCGTTTCGTCTGGCTTGGTGATGTGCAATTCGTTCGTTTTGGTTTCGATAATAAATTCTATGAATAGTTTATGTTCCACATAAAAAAACAAATTAAACTAATGGCTAACAGTTTGCTTATTCAGATAACCCATCAGGGCCTGCAGCCGCTTCTTAATGTTCTTCTGATCGTCCAGGGTGCAGCCGAGGAGAGCGCTCTCGAACTTCTTGTCAATGGGACCCATATCGGCCTCGGGTACCGGGTCCATGTGTCCAGATTGATCCATTGAGCTGCTGCAGCAGGCATTCAAGTACAATTGGCAACGCTGGCGCGCAATTACGGGATCGCCCATTTTGATCATGGTATCGATTAAAGCATTAATCTGGCTAAGTGAATCCTCCTGCGAGTTGTCGCGGACAGTGCGCACATTGAGCTCCACGGTGCCCAGGCGTGAGCTGACGCGCTGTATGTACAGCATGATCTCCTCGCGTTCAGCTGCAAAAGAAGATAATAAATTAGAAAGGAATTATGATGATATATCCTACTCTCTCTCTCACCCTCGGTCATATTCTGCAGCATTTCATTGCTCTTGATCAAATCCATGGACATCAGTAGGTAGTCTTTCTTCTCTTGCAAGTTTAGTGCATCTTTGCGCAGCTTCTCCACTCGAACATCCAGCTGATCCAGTATGTTGACAAACCTGCAAAGAGGCACCCAAATATAAGTCACAGAACGGAGCTATTATTATTATGATTATTACCTCTCGCTGGCGTTATATGGTCTGTTGTCACATCATGTCGGTTAAGTGTTGTTGTTTTTGGTTGGTTAAGAGTCATGAAACGAAAGACAAGCAATGTTAGATGGTTAGATTCGGCTCGACGACTGTCCACTTATAGAGGCTACGTAAAATTATAAACAGAATCGAAATCGAGGTCTACGAAACGAGGCGCTCGCACAACGCTTTTTACATTTTTTTGTTGCTGAGTTGTGTGGGCGTCCGCGTCGTTTTGGAAGCTATCACCATTATTGATTTGTTATTGGAACAAAAAGAAATCGAATGAAGAAATAATAAGAGCTAAGAAATTATAGGTGGTGCTCTCGCTACGTTGGTTGTTTTGTTTTTGTTTGTTTTTTTTTTTCTTGTTTCATTTGGTTTTATGTAGGATTGATTGGGAATAACAACCTGTCCAAAGCTCTACTGTCGTCGACCAGTCCATAGGAGCCGCTGTTGCTTCCGCCGCCACCACCACTATTCCCCCCAACAGATCCTGCTGCGGATGAGGAGGCGGCCATGGCGCCAGCTCGGAGATCTTGCAAGTAATCAAAATTCATTGATGACTCCGAATGGTAGGCGCTGGGCGAGATCTGATGCTGATGATGATGGTGAGGAGTGTCGCTGTTGTGCTGCGCTAATGGCGCATCAACTTCCATATCCTGCGGCTCCAGGTTCTCCAGAGTGATTTGGCCAATTTCCGGCTGATGGTGTGTTTATTGCCCGCCCTGAATCGACGGCTGCCTACTGCTTAATGCTTTGCGTTTTCGGTTTCTTTTTTTTTTGTTTCACGCTGCTGCTGCTGGCTACCTTTTTTTGGAATGTCTTTAAGCTTTTTCTAAGTGGGTGTCGGAGCGGAGCAGTGTGTGATATTTTTTTCACATTTGTTTGTTGCCTTTATTTGTTTAACTCTTTTTTTCCGGTTTTTGTTTATTGGTTTCACATTGCGCACACACACACGCACGCACACGTAGGCAAGCAGGCTGCAAGAAGATAGAGAGGGGGAGCGTGAATGCGGAGAATTCAATTACCTATCATCGGTCTGTGCGTCCGACCAGGAGACACAATAGCCATCGCTGGACTCTGGAGACTCGTCCTCCTCGTCCAGGAATCGGGGCAGCAGCACTGGCCCCGTGGGCGGCGGCGGCGTCGGGGGCGCGGTCTCCTCGCGACGCCGCTTGCGGAAAATACCGCGTAAATTCTCAAACATTTGGGGCAATGGTCAACTGGAGGATTCTCGAGAAGATTCCAGTCGCTTCTGAGCTGGCCACCTGCAGTTTTTCCGGCCCTTTTGCCTCAATTGAAGTCTGGAAGAGAACGTTGGTTGGTTGCATAGATTACCTGCCGCCTTTGGACGTGGACCTTAAATTTGCCCAGAGACCGAAACACGAAAAAAAATTTTATTGTTTTGAGTTTTTAGGGTCTGGGGGTTCGAGTGGTGACAGAAAATTCGATATTCTTATTCACTTTCTTGGAGATGGACCACGAAAAAACATCGATAAGCGCGCCCTGGTAGTGGTACAATTTTTGTAAAGCCGTTTAAAACTGTCAAATGCTTAGGTTTGATTTTTAATCCATTAAGTTAATCTCAAATCAAACGAAATAAAATATATTCATCATGAATTTTCACTTGTACGTTGATAAGATATCGATTTTTGACAGTCGCCTGGCCACACCTCGAATTTGTGAGTTTGCTACGACGCCTATCGATACCGATATACACCAGTGTATACATATTTCAGTGTGGGAAATTAAATGTATGCAAAGATGGCGCCAAATTGAAGTTTCTCCATTATAAACACAAGACAAATATGATTTCTATTTTATTAACGGCGACAAATTTAAATCGCGCACACACAACGCCGTTCGCGACCATTGACAACTTTTCGTGGCAATGTCAAAGAAATAATAGAAGGGACACTGCTGAAGGCTGGCATGACCCTTTACGCAATAGATGAAGAACTCGCACCGCTGCATGTGTGGATACAAGTGCTGACCGTAGGCCGGGCAATGGATGAGATCACTCGAAATGACACCGCCCGGGCTGTAGTTGGAATTGCCATTGGATGGCCTCTGTTCCTCCTGCTCCTCCTGGGCCCCCAACGTGCACTGAGCTCTCTCCGGAATATCGCATTTGCCGGTCATCGCATTCCAATGCAACTGCAAGCTGCACTCCTGCAGTAAAGCCTGGCCGTAGTAGCAAATATAATACTTGCTGCAGCTGCTCGAGCTGCCGACATAAACAATCTGATCGCTGGACTGTTGTTGCTGAGCTTGTGTAGCAGCACAATAGCTGGCGGCATCAGTGACCATGCTGTTAAGATCACTGTCACCACTGCCGCCTCCGTCTCCGCTACCAGACGGAATACCATTGTTTGTGCCATTCCGGCATCTCACATTGCCAGCAGTGTCGCAAAGTCGGCTCTCGGAGTTAAAAAGCATTGTGGGTGGGCAAGATGCCAGGACAGCATCGCCATTTTCCACGCACAGGTAAAACATATGACAATCCTCCAGATGCTCCACAAATTCACCAACCAAATGATTGGCACAAAAGCTACCGCCGCTCTGGCGTATGGTCACCGAGTTGGTGGGCTTCAGAAGCCGCCAGTCTCCTCTTTGGGCCAGTGTTGAGGCAAGGATCATCATTAACTGGAATGCTAAAATAAAAAAACTTTTTATTTTTGCTACAATTTGGAAGTTAATCAATACTAACCTTTATAATATAGCATCATCGTTGTTTATTCGTGTGTCAGACTCCAATAAAGCGCAGTTTTATTCTAATTTCGTAATGCCTGAAGAACTTGGCATATATGCCATACAAACGGCGCCATTATCAGTATCAGAAAATTAACATTTTCAAATGCATGTAAGCGGAGTTGATAACGCTTCAAGCCCATATCACTCTTATTTTGTTTTCGCCAAGAAAAGAACGTGGTTGCCTCGATAAAATATCTCATTTGGCACTAAACTACATCTCTAATGCATTCTGAAGTTCTTAATTTGAAACTGGCGAAGAAAGAGCAGAGATTAGCCTAGAAAGATATTTCTTATAGCGATAAATATTGTCCTTGTAAGAAAAAAGTATATCATATCGGTCATAGGTTTTTCATTTCCTTTGGAACTAGTTGAAGGTTCTAACAACTATTTTTTTGAAGATTTTTTGGTTCCAAGGTCTCTATCTTTTTGCAAAAGATATGAACAAAATGTCATGAATCACATCATAATTTTGATAAAGTTCAGTTCATGATTCAAGGTTGAATGGGCCTGAAAGAAGTAAGAAGGGAAATTTTGATTTATTACTCATTAGAGGTTATTTCAAGTTAAAGCCAATTATTAGAAAGCCTTTTCTTTCTTGCTTTATTTTAAATTTTGACGTATTATGTTACTCATTTCCGAATTTAGCAAGCCACAAAATATACAAAATTACCAAAAAAGTTATGCTAAGCCTTATCTTAATGTCTATAGATCGGAAATAGCTGGTTTTATAGGTTTATAATTTTCGGAGCAACTCCACATTTTTATTTTGCGCAGTCAACATATAATTTAAATAATATTATATATATTTTTAAGTAATGTTTATAGTTTCAGTGATTATCTTTATTATAATTTCATTTGCATTTGCGCTTTGTTATAGCATTTAGCCTGACTTAGCGCTACGCAGGATCGCTTCTCGTAATCCCATCCGTAGAAAAACGGGCACTGCTGAACTATCAAATACCCGAGACGACACTGATAGAAGTAATTACAATTGGCCGAGTGGGGATAGACATCGATGGTGTTGCGTTTGCATTGCTCTCTGGGATTATAAGTCATCGTCTGAAAACATTGAATATTATATTAATAGGTTTATAAATAACACAATGCTCTTTGTAACCCACCATGCATCTGACATTTTCCGGATGATCGCATTTCCCAGTACGGGAATTAAAATGCAAACTGGCAGCACAGCTCATGGGTAGCGACTCGCCACGATAACAAATATAATAATCAGAGCAGGAGTTCTGATTTGACAATAAAACGATACGGCTTTGATTATCCAGTTGTGGACACATATTGGCTACAATAACTTCTATACTGGGAGATATTACTGTCGATGGAGTGGTCCCAGTGTCATTACTTGGTGGCCGCACAGTAACCACTGCCGATGTGGGAGCCAATGTAGAGTTCACCACTGCAGAAGTTGAAGAAGAATCTCCCCCGGAAGCGTCAGGAGCTTCGGAGTTAACTTCCGTAGAGTTATTGGTATTATTGTCTGTTATTGCCAGTCCCGTGCGGCAATCAATATCTCCCATTGGCTCACACATTTCCATATCGGGGCTAAAGTATTCGCCGTCCTCACATTCACCATCGTATGATTCATCGCCATTGCAGAAAATGTAATGGGCGCAGCTCTTTTGTGAGGCAATGAATGCTAAATTAATCCCGTCATTGCATTCCTCAAATACATCCGCAAGGCATAGGCCCAGGAATAGGAACGATATTAGGAAGGATCGAAAAGCTGGTAGCATCTTCTCTGGCTCGGTTCGAAAAGTGAACTGAATCGATAGGCTACGGAGCCTGTGGCGTTTTCTTTCCATTCAACTTCTGGTGGTAGCTTTTATCAGAAATTAATTTGCTTAAGAACACGGTTCATTATCGACTTTATTACAGAGATACAAAGATCAGAAGTTGATTACAAATGTAAGCCCGATGAGCGATACGGTTTCGTTGAAATACACTGTCCCTGAGTCACATCGAAATGAAAATTTTGAGGGCATTGCTGTAGAAGTAGGTAGCCCGAAAGACACTGATAATAGTAATTGCTATTTGCCGGGTACGGATAAACTCCGTTTTTGCCACTAGTCCTGCAGATCACATGGACATCGTTGCTTGGTGTGGTTGTGGTGCTTGTAGTTGAAGTTGAAGATGTGGTACTTTTGGTGGTTGTGTTTTCAGGCTTAGGTTGTTCATCTTGTGAGGTGGATTTTTCCGTGGATGTGCTAGGGGGCAACGGTCTTAAAGTCGTTACCTCCTTTGGAACTTCTGTGGTCACGTCTTCAATATAACACTCAACGGGCTCTCGACAATCCCCATTGCAGTAGTAAGAGTCATCACCATTACAATGAACGAATTCGCTGCAGTCCAGATTAGGGTTAGTCACTTTATTAATAATCACTCCTGAGCATTCTTCAAGAAAAACCGCCCGCACCTGGTGGTAGCCAGGTGTCAGGCAGGCGAAGACAATCAATAGCTGCCACATATAGGCTTCAAACTGTCTCATCTTCCCGATCAGAGCCTACTTTATAGGTGGTTCGTTTTGCTTGTTTTTTAGCGATAAGACTCTCTCTTAATTCAGTTTATTTTCTAGCTATAATGATTTTTATTTGACATGACACAAGAGGCTTAATTAAAAGTTCTTCTTTTCGTTTGTTTTTTCGTTTTCAGCTCTTTACTTCATTGTACAGTTGGCGCTGTTTCGTATAAGGCCACCACATGCTCCAGTTTCGGCATCAAATGCATATCCAAAGGGACATTGCTCCACAAGTAGAAAGCCGTCCACGCAGTAGTAGAAGTAGTTACAATTTTGTGGGTAGCTAAACCTTTTGGTTACACCTTGATGACACTGACGTCGCACATCCGAAGGTGAGGCGGTAGGTGATGGCGTTGGTGTTACGGGTGTCGTTGTTATGTTGGGTGAAACCGTGGATGTGGAAGTGGAAATGTTCAAATCAGTGCAAGTGAAATTAGCACTACAAGTCCTGTTGTCCGAGCAAAACAATGAGTCCTGGCCAGAGCAATTTATGTAGGCATAGCTACAGTTGGGACGAGTATTGTTTATAAATCCATTCTGATTGTTACATTCCGTAATGTTTAAACCATTAATACCGCAAACGACGACTGTAATGCCGTAAACGATCAAGAGGTAGTCTAAGCGCAAAGATTTCTGCATTCTCGCTCTCTGTGTGGTGAGTGGAGCGGCGCGCTAAGCTTTTTATAGCTCAGCCCAAAAGGCAATCAAGGTTTTGTCTTATAAGTTATATTTAATTAAGACGTCTCATGTTGCTACAATCTTGTAACTTATCAATAAATAAAGTCTGCTTATCAGCTAAATGTAGACAACACCCCCAAAAGCTATGATGAGTTTGGGAGTTTCCGGCCCTAAGTTCGCCGGGAGTTTCCGTAGCATTTCGCCACATTTATCTGCACACAACTCTTTCGCTCGATATCCCATCCGTAGTAGAATGGGCATTGTTGCAGTGTCAAAAAGCCCTTGATGCAATAGTAAAAATAATTGCATTTGTCCGGATGCGGAAAGAACTCGGTCATGTGGGGCAGGCACTTATGATCCCGCGGATCTTCCAGCTGCAAAAATCATTCAGCATTATTACACAGATTGATAAAAATCTTGAATTTGGAATCGAAAACCTACCGCACACTGAACGTTCTCCCGGCGGTCGCACTGACCGGTTAAGGCATTGAAGTACAGCTGATTCGTACAGTGCATTTCCATGGCATGTCCGTGATAGCATAGATAATAGTTTGTGCATGATTCGTTGCTTGGCATCATTATAACCTGACTGGGATCATCGCTGATCGGACAATTTGGCTTTACAACCGGTGCGATATTGAGGAAATCCACTTCCGTAGGTGCCTCTGTTGCAGGTTCCGTTGGCTGTAAAGTTACTGGAGTCACCTCCTCCTCCTCCTCCTCGGGCTCAGGCTCAGGCTCGGCTGGTTCATCGACTTCGTCCAGAAAGCACTGCACGTTGGCAGCCAAATCGCAGCCCCCAGTCTCAGAATCAAAGTATTCGCCTTCATCGCAGTCGCCCTTCACTGAATCCTCACCCTGGCAGTACACATAGGACTGGCAGCTATCCCAGCTTTGGACAAATGACTCGTCTTCTGCCCCGTCGCACTCATCGAAGTGATCGGCACTTGACTGCTGACTCCACAGGAGCAGAAAGCACAGGTAGATCGAATATTTGGACATTTTGTTGGTTACAGCTTGAATCTTCTACTGGGGCAACTCGCTTGTTTCACCATTATATTTATGCCCGAAAAAATCACAGCCAACATGCATTTCTTTTTAGCCTAATTGAATATCATTTTATCAAAGGGGAGACCTTCAAGATAACTCGAGACCGTGCGAGGTTCATTGTATTACAAAATATTCTAGTCTCCGTGAATCACACGACAGACTCCAGCATTCCACACAGCCTTTAAAGACTATCTTCCATTATGTCATCATCGTTTTCTTGCAGAATCGACATTACAGCGGTCGTCGATGGTTCCACTTATTATTTTGCTGAATGTGTTTACATAAGCCGCAAAACTTAAAAATTAATATTCAATATGCTCTCACACACACCAAATACACACACACACACCAAGAAAAAGCGTCAAAAGCGTGAAAAAAGAGACAACGCAACAGAAATCATTGACCTCAACAACAAACGCCGCATTGGCCGTATTTTGTTTATGGATAGCCAAAAGACTTAAAGGCCAGGCAAGAAAATGTATGGTTGGATAAAAATAGACTCGACTTGAAGTTACCCTGATGCTATTTTCTATATAAGTGTTAAGGGAAGGGATATGACAGGCGTCGAGGATGTAACGTTATATAGTTTTTGCCTTAAACCTAAAAATACTTCTTTAATTAAAATATGTCTGATTAGAAGCTTAAAAGTAAGATATTTTTTTTGGGAGTATAGTACCCCCTTTATCCTTTAACAGTACAAGACGTAAACAAAGTTTAATTAGTAACATCATCATATATTATATTACATTCCTCGATAGTATAGTGATTAATACCCCATTTGCCTGTCGAGATAGAGTATAAAAGCTTCGATCTACCATTTCTTTTTTCGCTCTTCACCTTTTGTTATGATATAAATCACACGAACCTGCGATTTGCCCGGGGTGTATTTCTTCTTTGGTATTCGTATTCCTTTCCATTATTTGCACCATCATGGCGGACACCATTGAGTGGATCGATCCGATGGACGGACGGTAGAATTTGCACAAAATCTAATTTATTGTCAAGCATTTCCAATAAGACGATAAGACAGAAATAAGCACTGGTCTCTGCCGGTCTATGTTGGTTAACTTTATCGTGCACCTGTAAGAGGAAAGAAAATGAAAAAAAATAAATAAATATAAAAATAAAATCAACAAAAAAGCACAGGTAGTGAAGTTCTCTTTCTGAAATTGTATTTAAACAAGTGCAAACGTAACCAATCTTTTGTTGTTGCCATACAGTCAGTATTCTTTCTTTATTATAGCCCATTTCTTATAAGCGATATTTGCTTTAAATGCAATTGACAGATGGGACAGAACGGATGACGAGAAAACATCGATCGAGCTAGAACAAAAGACTGGCTCAATGCACATGACGAGGCGATACGCGACAAGTCGAAGCGCTGACGTTGTGGATTCAGTTGTAAAGACAACGACGGCGAAATGTCTGCGGCGTTGCGTATGTTTACACACCGATATAAATGCTTCGATCGACGAATTGTATGTATTTAATTTACAATCCCACATGTACAGGCATTTATTTACAATCGTGGTGTTAATATCACATTTGCCACCGTTAAAAGATACATTTTCATGAAGCCCAAAACAAGTGACGATCGATGACACCATATTTCTTCCCAAAAAAAAATGTCCTGAGGGAGACGATAAATTCAACAATGAGATCATTTATTATTTTTAGAGACAAGAGTAAATGCGTTGCTCGTATCTCTCAAGAGCAGGTACAGAGGTACGAGATACAGCATGCTGCTGCTTTTGTCAAAAAGTGATAATGATAAAACTAGGTCAGAAGAGTATTCTATAGCCTATTTTGCTGTCGCTTTCAGCTATTCAACAACAGGCTAATGACTAAGTGGGGAATGTCTAAATCCAATTAACAACTTCTGCAAGAGATCAATGTCCTGCTAAATATTTTGTTTTGCTTTGGAAAGTCATCAATTCGTGTAAGCTAAGGCATATGAGAGCATTCATATTTTTAGATGCCATTGCGGCATATGTTTTTTATGCATTTCGTATTTTTCCGAGGAACACACAGCTGCTTTTTCGTAGAGCTAATAATAGTCCAACATTAAACAAAAGAATTTCTGAATAAATAAAACATATCAACTAGTACTCGAAAAAAATAAAACTCGAATAATACTACCATACAATCGTTTTGTGACAGATTTATGTTTGGCCAAATTGCATTTTAATGCTTGAGTGAGAGTGCACGGGGGCATGGACGATTTATGCTAAAAATATTTAACGATAAGGAACCTCCGACCCCGCTGGGAATACGAAAAGGGACGGACCCTAAACGCTGATATTGGCTGAGTCATTAATTTACCAATGTGATAAGCCGTCCTTTGTGTCCTGAAAAATGAAAATCCTTATCTGAATGTTGAACATGTGTATTTTTGGGGGAAGAAACTTGCATTCTAGGTTAAGAGATAGCATTTAAATTATCATGTCGGAGTGCGTTCAACCTCCTCAGGAATTAAGGTTTTTATAGATTTACAATTACGAAACGAAAACATGGTAGCCAAATATTTATGGAGCTCTGTTGTTATTTCGTTAAGGCAAATCACAGAAATGATAACGACAGGAATCCGCAATAACAAAAATTCATTCATACGGGGGAAGTTATTAAATTATCTAATCAGAAGTTTCTCTGGCATAATGCTAAATTATATTTTAAAAGAAATCTCAAGTATCTCAGATTAAAATGTTAGTGCAGATAAACAGGAACCGACCGTTGACGGGGAAGAGTGTTCAAGACTAACAGACACCTTTATAGTCCGTCGTCTTGTCTCCGGCTTTCCGCTCAACAACAACAATAACAACAACTGAATTATATCTTTATTTTTCCAGTGAACACTCAACCCAGCCACAACTCACTCACTCACACAACTTATTTCGTTGTGAGTCACAAATCAAATACAATATACAAAATAATAATAAAAGAGAAAAACTGAAAGAAAAAAAAATTAAGGAAAAAAGATATACGAATAAGCGCGTCAGTAGCGAAAAATATTTGTGCCAGCCATAAGATACAAATGTATCTCTCTTTCTCTATATATACTATATAACTGTAAAAACCACTTGAGCAGAGCAGCGCCAGCAGCACGATCTCCCGAAGAGAACCAAAGAGAGCCGCAAGAGTATTCAGTCATTCAGTCACTTCTTCTGCCTCGCTAATTTAGGGGCGGTGTTTGGGGTACGTACGGAATATTGGGAATGGCCCAGCCGGGTTCGGCTTTACCCGGCACCAGAGGCTGTGGCTGCGGCTGCGACTGAGGCAGCAGCAGCGGCTATGCGGGTTCAAATGCGGCCAGCATGACGAATTATTACACACAGTCTCGCGGCTCGCAAATGAAATTTAATGTACAATCCAAGCAGGCACTCACACACGCACACACAATGCACATTGATGATGATGTTGTTGATGGGATTGTGATTCAAGTAGGTACGAAATATACATATAAGCATATATATTGAAACAAGAGGCGAAAGGCTATTACGACTAGCCTTGCAAATTCACCAAAAAGCCATGCACAATGCTTTTGAACCGTCAAATCGATCATATTTCGACACAGAAGATCATCTTTATAACTTTTCCCAATTAGAAAGTGTAACAAAATGTTTTGTATCTTCTTGAGCTGCATATAATTCAGAGAAATTATTTGTGCGTATAGTAGGAATGTCAAGCTTGGAGAACTTTAACTAGACATAATTAGCAAATTAACCCAAACGAAGCAATGTGAGTGTTTTGTTTTTATAACCCTTAAAGTAGGTATTCTTTTAGTGACAAAAGATCTTGGAAAATCAATGTACCCTCCCTCATAGAAAGGGTATTCATATAATGATCCCTCTCTATCGGAGCCCATTGATCTGTGAGTGGGGTCCAGTCCCGGTGATATGTCTAAGGGGATTTTCAATGCGATAATCAAACCGAAACCCGAAACCGAACCCGTTTACCAATTTTTACTATGTAAGCCATATTGGGGATTTTTTTGTGTTTTTTTATAAGTTTAAAATAAATACAATCAAATAAAAATCAAAAACAACAACAAAAACAAATAACAAATAACAATTTTTGTGGGCAAAAGCTCTTCTCTGCGTGTGTCTGTGGGATACATGACATGCAGGGGATCCGATCCGATCCGAGATCGGAGAGCTATGCCTCTCCATATGTATTACACAAGCGTTTTGTGAAAACATCGCCGTCGTCGTCGTCGTCGTTGTCATCGTCTGACGCTGTATCTGTAGCTTTAAACCGGATCTTTGGTTTGAAAGTACATTCACTTTATGCCGTCGACGCTGACGCTGCGTTGCAGTAGCAACCTCAGCAGCAGCGGCAACGGAGTCCAGGCACCAGGTTCCAATCCCCAATTCCCCAACCCACAAAAAAAAAAAAAAAAACTAAACCCGACTCCGGCAAACAGCCTTCAAATGACTGAGCAAAAGGCGGCTTAAGCTCTCTCCGTATGGACTGCACATGTGCATAGTTCAAATAACTTGGTCAAGTTGACAAGAATCAACAGAGCGCACGACCACATAGCCAGAGCCTACAGCTAGAGCCAGAGCCGAGTGTTACCAAGCGGCAGCCGCCGGAGTGGTTGGGTCTGGTTGCAGAGCGGGGATTCCGCTGCCCCTTTCGGCCGTCCTCCTTCCAGCCAGGCCAAATCAAATACTCGTCGTATCCACAAAAAAAATCTATAATAAAAAACAGGTTAACAAATGTGTTGCCGCAACGGCAGCAGCAGCAGCAGCAGCAGCAGCGGCAGCAGCGACGTCAGCGGCCGATCGGCGCGTCGGAAGAAACTTGTTTTCCTTTCCTATGCGACTCCGGGTCTCGACGCGACGTCAAAGCCGGCTTACGATGCGACGCCCGCTTACATTCACTTTACACAGCCGCAAAGAGCGTGAAAGTTTCTCTAAGAGAGCGGGTCTTTGAATATTGAGATAGAGAGAGAGAGTTTGGATCCGAAGCCGGCTGCCCGCATATTACACAGTATCTCAGGGGTAGATTTGTGGTTAAGAACCATGGGAAAAAGATATAAGAACGAGGTTTTTGTTAGGGAAACTCTACAGGAGAGTTCAGCAATTGGTTATTATACTCCTGTCATTGATTACAAAATAATATTACTTCGTAGATATTTCCTAAAACAAGTTTAGAAATCTTTAAGTATGCTTTACTTTATTATTAGGTACTTTATTAAGACATCTTGAAATAACTTTAAGTAGTCTCAAGTTAAATTTAGGGTACAACGGCCTTGAGATTCTTTAAACAATTTATGTTATATCTGAGTTCTTCAGAGTTTTAATGTTCCTCATAATCCGTGGTAGTATAGTTCCAGGTTAGGGATCAGAATCAAATAGCATTCTTTCAGTGAAAGTATCAATAATTCGAGCTTTTTCCAAGCCAAAGTTCTGGCCGCTGTTGCCGGCATTCAGAGAGAGAGAGAGAGTGTAAGCAACAGTTGTGGGGGAGAGCGAGAGAGCCTGATAACTCAGCCATTTTCTCTTAACCCTAGGAGGCCCCACCGTGTGTGCGGCAGAGTGGGACGGAGCGCCCCGGAGAGAGATAGAGCGCTGAGCGGCGACGTCGGCAGCGGAGCGACGTTTCGAATCGCTCGTTCGGTCGCATTCACAAGAATTTCACCGACATTTAGCTTAGTACCGTTTTTGGCTGCAGTCGCACTACGGACAGTTTATTCTAATGTGTGCTACCACCCATACATGCTGTTGTTAAACGCTAACGATATTAACTACACATTTTAAACGCTATTATCCACGGGCCCCGAGCAAAGCCATTTTGAAAGCGGTTCACTCTTCCATTCAACACACCTACACACACGAAACACACACACAAAATTCAATTAAATCAATTGAAATCGCAATCAAGTCCAAAAGTAAATTACTAAATGGTAAACGTTGAAATCCAAATAAATAATAACTATTTTCTATGAAAATCGAGTGTTTCCGAATCGGGAAAAAAAGTTAAGTTAATAATTCAATTAATGTTAACGCCAAATATATAATCCGACAAGAAAGAGCGCATGCAACAAGTTAAATCCAGCCAAGCAGCCAACCGGCCAACAGTTGTAAACCAAGTTAGATCCGTACACAGATACACCGCCCAAATACCATCACACGAACGAGCGCCCGGTATACACACACCAACACATACCCCACACACACACAGACTATAACAATGTCAAGTGAAAACATTCTCTGGAAGCAACAGGTTTCCCCTTAATAAGTGTTATAAAGAAGCAACCAACAGTCATCACCCAGAACTGTTCGTTTGAAAAAAATAAAATAAAATAAAGTAAAGTAAAGAGAGAGAGGTAGAAAGAGAGCGCGAGAATTAAAGCAAGAAGATATAATACGAAAAAAGTAAAAAGCCAGAGAAAAAGAGAAAGAAAGAGAGAGAGAGAGAGGAGCCAGGCACAATAAAATCATACGAAAATAATAGAATAATAAGCAAAAAAAGAAAAGAAAAGCAAAGAAGACAGTTTTTAAGTGGGTTAAAATACATAGAAACAAAAACAACAACAAATTAGTGTGACTGCAAACCAAGTGGAACCGAGAATCAAACCAAAACCAAAAACCATCCCCAACCCAACCGCAAAAGAGAGTTCTTAGAGCGCAGAGATCCGCATAGCGCGAAGAACACCTCCCAGAACCATGGAATTCTACGATGGCGACCTCAAAGATATATGGGACTCCGACTTAGATCCGGTAAGTGTTTCCTCCCCAGCAAAAAAAAAAACAAAAAACTCGTACCCAAGGCAGGCATGCTTCCCTCTATCAGGCAAGAACTATTGATACTTGAGAGCTTTTATTACAGCAGGTAATGCTAGATATGGAACTACTGCAATATATGTGAAAGTTTGAACCGACAACGATAAGAAATTGTTCGTTAACTTTAGAGATAGGTAGCAGCACAATGGAATGAGTGTGGAAATGTCTTAACCAAGCTGGGCTATTCGACTAACCCCTCTTTGTGAACTCTAGAAACCCCCCGATCTTTGACCAGGCCCCACGATTTATTAAGTCACTTTTGTAATTTCTGTATGTGTGTTAACATCTCAGTCGAGTTGTGCTTCTAAGAAAACGAAATTGCATTTAAAAATCCCAAAGAAAAACACTTTAATGACCCACATTAAGCTTATCAGTTTCGGGAGAAGAAAAAACGTGAACTTACATATATTCATGAGTTGAATTCCAAGTATGATGATCGATGTGAAATGAAACAAATTAATGCTAAGAAAGGGTCCCCCCCCCCCACTCGTAGACTCTTTAGCTAGTTTTCTTTTCTTTCTCTGCATATTAAGTAGATCGGCAGCTTTATATGTATGCGATCACCCAAGAGAGCTGCCGCAATCACCAAAACTGGCCTACGATCAAACCTGTCCCAAGGCAGTCTCATAAAAATGTCCGCTCACCAAAAGGAACAAAAAAAAGAATAGTGAAAAAGAAACCAAAATTTAATCGAATTGCCCTGCTACCTCACCAACAGACTTGAGAGACAGCAACAATATATAACACACCCAGAATCACTCTTTTTTTTTTGGTTTTCTTGTCTGGTGGAGGACGTTTCTAGAGCGCCGCCGATCCCAAAAATGGCATTACCCAACCTTACCGAAACTTTGCCAAAATATGATATGGATACATCTCTTTGAATGGAACTCTCAAGACGGTGTTACGTCTCTTCCCTTTTCGAAGGAAAAGACAATTTTTAGTGTCTTTCTGTGTTCAAATATATCGATTTACACTGTTTTTTTGTTTTTTGTTGTGATAAGAGTCTCCTCCGGTTATATCTGGCATTCGGGAAGTATTCTCTGGGTCGTAACTTAGAAGTTTCGCGCTGTCCCCACACAGTTTTCTGTTTAGCGATAATGATAATTGGAGTTTTCCAAGAAATTAAAAGAAATTTATCATTAGCGAACGATACTCTCGGTATCACCACCCCCGCACACTCATAAGGGGATAGGGGGGGTTTCAACAAGCGTGAAATGTTTCAATATAATGAAATGTGTGCCCTGTTGAGCTTCGTTTTTGGAGTACTCCGCGTAAATGTAGATGTCGTCGTCTATTGCTTATCGCTGCGGAAACAGTAATGAATACATGTCGTTCGTTGTTTCGTCCGTTCGTCTGTCCGTCGTCGGTCCCTGTCCGTCCGTTTTCACTTGTTCTTGCTGTTGTAGAGGAAGCACTGCTGCTGCTCTGGCCGAACACAAAAGAAGAATCTATTACGGCATGGACGGAGGAGGAGGACACATGCGGAGTTGATAAGCGGCCGAGACCGAGTCGCCGCTATCAGCTGGTCTAAATGCAAAGTAATGACTTTCCTGCTGCTGCTGCAAGTCAACAGAGTGTGGGCCGTCAGTGTCATTACTATTAGGAGATAATACACGTCTCGACCACTTGACTACCCGACTACTCGACTACCCGACTTGACAATGTATGTAAACGTAGGGACGACAGAAATAGGCCCATTGCCCGGGAAAATGCGCGTGCAGTTTTTTGTTTTTGCTGCGTTTTGCGTTTTTCCCGCCGTAAGCGGTACAATGTACCCGTAGCTGTACCCGTACCCGGGGCGTGCGCTCAATTACCTCATAAGTATCTCAAGCGATTGCGTGTGTGTGTTTTTCTCTATAATAAATTATTGGTTTCTAGGGTCGCGTCGCTGATCGGATACTCTACAATCCCTAGAAAGGAATATTGTTCCATCCATAGGTATATGCATATATCCCTGCTCAGTGTTTATAAAGACCAATCCAATCAGTTTCTTGATTTTCGCATTATTTTTAATATTATTAACTATCACATTCTAAAGCCTCTTCGGGGCGTATATCAACAATCTTATCTCAAAGTATTTTGTAACCAGAAGAAAAAACAAAGCAAAAAATAAACCTTCGCCCCAGATAAGACCTGAAATGCCCAATTTTGATTAGGCTTCCATACCGTTTTCCACTTAAACGGGGGAAAAAAATTTAATAAATAATAATTATGATGCCATGGGATTTTTTTTTTGAAAATAAACCAAAACAAAACTAAAAATAATCTATAATCAATATTAATAAAGGAGGAAGCCGAGCAAGGCAGGCAGGCGCCTCAATAAGGGTATGAAATTGGCCAGTCCCATAAGGGGTTAGCAGGTTTGGAGAGACCTCTGATAATGTCACGTGCTCTGAATTGCCGAGATTCCGATCATTGTTATCAAGCTAAAAAAAAAAAGAAAAAGAAATCCCCTTCCCTTTCATTCAGAGATCTTGCCTCTGGAGTGGTTCCCCTATCAGTTGAGAGCAATGAAGAGTTGACATAGCAGAATCATCATTGCCGGGGCCCCGCACAATCTTTAAAGCTCTACAAATACATACTATATATGTAGGTACGTCTATATGATAGATCGGGGGAATTCTGTGGAAATCGATTCGCAGGGAAAAGCCAATAAGTATGATCGTCGGGTCATCTATTTAAGCTCTGATGGGACTTTACCGAGAATAGCAATTCCATGGAGTTTTCGTGGCAAACAAGCAGTTTCCAGTGCAAATATTATACATATTGAAGTTTATTTTTAACGACTTTCGATTCTCTGGTCCAGCCTTGATAAGGAAATACTACACATTCGCTGTCGAAAGTCTGAACTTTCTGTTTAAATTTTCATATACTGACGATAAGACCCGTGTGGAAGCACATGGAAACACAAAATGCTTAATTAGGCGGATTTAGAACTGAGCTAATCTTCTATATAGCTATAGGCAACCTAGACTTACTTATATATTCAGAGTAATGCCTGAAAGGGTTGACTTGGAAGAAAGGGAAACTCAAGAGGAAGTACTCACTGAGAAGATAAGCTTAAACTTAAAAGACAGCCTTGAGATCGACACCAGTCTTACCTCGAAGCAGAAACTCTTGACGGAAGAGATTACCTTGGGGCCAAGACGGAAAAGAAGGTAAACTGCATTTCGCCTTCACAAAAGAATGCTGACCAAAGTGGAAAGATGGCGACTTTCCTAAACATATATGTATGAATATGTGTATATGTTATGGCCAAATCGGAGAGGGCGAGACAGTTCCGAATAGTGCAGCATTAACAATCAAGTGGCACAAGTGGAAGCCGAGAAGTCAGCAAAAGCTATTCTTCATATTCTTCTCTTTTTTGTACATTTCTAGAGCTCAGTTTTTGTTTTTTGTGGGTTAACTTTCGCTTATATAAGCAGAAAAGGGCAGCACAAGTTGGCAAGAACCCATAGGCCAAAGGGGGCGTGCATAATGGCATTAGCAATTTCTTGTTGGTCAATTCGACTCACCGCATGGTCTGTGGCCCAGTGTGACCAGTGCAGCGTGCATTGAAATCTTTGAGGTTAAGTTGAAAGTATCTAACGGGCCCAATGCAAGACCCGCTACTTAAAATGCACACGAGAACAGAAACAACAAGAAGCGGAAAAAAAACGTGCTTGGCAACAGGGTCTCGAGACTCTATGACGGAGACCGAGACTGAGAGTTGTTGTTAAGAGAGCGGCGGCGGCAGCACATTTGAATAACTAGTTCGAGCTTATGCACGATACTTTCAATATGGTTTGGTCTATCAGCCGCCTTGGCGTATTGCTTAACTTTGACATTTCCAATCAGCGTTGCTTGCCGGAGGAGTTGCAATCCGCGAAACAGGTTAAAGCCCAAAGCGAATGCAAAGACCCAGAGAGACTCTACCTCTGCCTCTACCTCTACCTCTAGCCTATTGCAAATTTAGCGCGCTCCAGCGACACAATTTCTATGCCAAAAGTCCAAACATATGGCGGCTCAGAGCAAAAGCGCGCATAATTAAATTTGTGCAAACGCACACACACACACATTCGTACACTGAACGCCCACCTACATAGTATTCGCTTACATGTGCTCTGGTTCGCTCCCCTTGCTCTCTCTGTATTTCGTCTATTTTGCCCATTCATTCGCCGTTCCATTCATGCGGACTTGCACGCGCTGCGCCATGCAGGATGCGCAGTGATGTCCACTCTTGCTCTCTCTCTCTTTGGGGCTCCCTCTCTTTGGGGGGCTCTCTCTCTGTCTCTTAGGCAAGAGTAGTGGGCGGGCGGCCAGCTGTTTGCGTTTTGTTTTTGACGTCAATGTCAGGGGACGACGACAGGACGTTGGCAGGCCAGACCAGAGTGTGAATTATTCATGGACTGGCACTGAATTTACAATATGTTACAGCTTCCAAGGATGAAGAGTAAGAGAGAGGAGAGCAGCAGACCGCCTTGGGGGACTTTCTTGGGGGCGACGTAGTACTAGGAGGCGTGGGCGTAGCAACATATTGCGAGCGCTAATGAAGTGTTATACGATAAGTGTAACAGCAGGCAAAAGGCTACGACCAGGAAGCAACAGTTGGAGGGCTTAATAAAGCCGAAGGCGGTGGAGTAACAAAGGACCAGAGAGATG
Source organism: Drosophila tsacasi (assembly GCA_018904565.1). Taxonomy (NCBI): domain Eukaryota; kingdom Metazoa; phylum Arthropoda; class Insecta; order Diptera; family Drosophilidae; genus Drosophila; species Drosophila tsacasi. The sequence goes on from JAEIHY010018880.1 coordinate 23,323, forward strand.
ACTTTAAGAAATAGAAACCAACTTGGGGTCGAATGTCTCAAAGCTGGGATAGCAATGCTATAGAAGACCTTTTCCCCCCCTTTAAGGGTTTAAAGGTATTTTCTTAAGAAGAAATAAACATTTAATCAAAGCTTAGATGAAAAAACAACTTCAATAAATACTAAGATACGTTTTTAAAAATCATTATCCTAGTTATTATTATAGCTCCCTTGAAAATAATGCCTTGGCCCCAAATCGATCATTAGGAACCCTTTAAGGGAATCCCCATTACAGAATGTCATTCCAAAAACCATTAGAGAGTCATAACTTTAAGGCCTAGAATTTCGTAATTACCCCCACCACCATCCATCCACTGACAGGCGGACATTTTTCAAGCATTATCTTTCCAAAGAAACCTTGAAAGTGAATTCATTATGGATTCCGCCAATAAGGTCGCCCCAGTCAGCTCTCTGTGACTCATCCGAGCATTGCCAAATTGGGGGTTATGTCTGTTTTGCATATATGCAGATGTTCAAAGCAGCGTTTGTGAAAGGCAGCCAGCAGCCAGACCAATGTGGATCTCCACGATGTGCCCCCACAATCAAACACCCGAAGAGCCTATCTCTGGCGGATTAGGATAACTGCAAATTGTGGGGGTATCAATGGAGGAGTCTTTGGGTCTCACCTTTTGCTTATTTTATTTTTTTCTGTTGGTTTACTTTCACAACGATTTCCGTTTGGCAAATTGTTGGCGATGGCGATGACGACGACGTCAGGCGTCGTGCTACTGCTGCTTACGTACTTTCCTCGCACAAACATATGTTGGCGATAAGCTAAGCCCTCCCTCTGGACAAACCACAAACACACACACGCCCCCGCACAGCCTTCTCCTCTGGCTTTCCGCCGTCTATTTTTATACATATTAGGTTATATTTATAACGAAACGTGCGAGGACGTCACTAAGCGTTCCTGTTGCTGTTCCTGTGCAGTGCAACGCTGCGTATACGTTATATTGTTGGCTTGTTCTCAATTAGCCAATTTGCATGGCATTCTGTTTCGGCAGATCGCGCTCTGGCCAATTCGCACTTTCTTTTCAAGGCAAAAGGCATTTGATGATGATGATGATGGCCATTTACATTGTTGTAGCCTCATTTACCATTTACCACGCTCACGAAAAATACGAAAAACGAAACCGAAGCGGGGCCAAAACCGTAGCAATTTTTCAAGTTAAAAGGCAGTTCAGTTTGGTTTCTGCTCTTTTTTTTGGTGGTGAATTGTGGGAGCGCACCTTTCACTTTACCAACACCAACACCGGGCGGCGGCGAATGATGCAGCCTGGGCATAAAAATTGAAAAGAAATAAAAGACTCTGCGGCTAAAAAATGCTGTGCACAACACCGACTCACAAAGAAAACGATACATACATAATGATCTGCACACGCACACAGCTGCAGTTTCAGTTTCAGTCATTTTTTCTTTTTGTTTCGTTTTAAATGTGAAAGGTTTTCGCTTGCTGCAACATTATTTAATCAATCCAAAATTGTGGAGCAAGCAAAAAAAAAAGAGCTTAAAAATCGACAAAAATGTATAGACAAAAAGTATGGAGGAAAAAATCAAAGCCAAAAGCAGGAGATAAAGAGGGAGAAAGAAGGAAGAAAGAGGAGAAAAAAAACTATAACCAGTTTAATTATTTTATGAAATTGTATGTTTGTGTAGCTCTTTTTCACCCTTTCCTGGTTGTTTTTTGGGGAAAGACAGAGAGAGAGAGAGACCCAAAGACTGGAAATTTGAATAAAATTGTATAATGGGAACCCGGCTACTTCAACACCAACACTCGTCCGAACATGTGTATGTTAATTTTGTGCCGTAAGATAAAGAAAAACCCCTTCGGCGGCTATTTTTATTATTTCACCTTTATCGTTTTCAAAGTAGCTTGCTTGATTGGGTTCCCAAAAGTGACGTGCGACACCTGGCAGAGGAGAATTTCGAAGAGAATTGAGAAGCAGAAGAACCGTTCTCAGAGAACAATTCTTTGACTCTGCACGTGACAGTCCCAACACAGCGCAACAGGTTTTTTTTTGTGAATTGCCATGCGAAACGGGGTCAAGCGATTGCATTTCCACAGGCTCAACCTCAGTCCCAGTCTCCATCTCCCTCCCCTTCTTCCCCCACCGATCGCCTGTTAAGCAATCGATTGCCATCAAGTCGGAGTTAAGCCGCTCAAGCGGTTTTTGTGGCTCAAGAGCCAGGCAGGCAGGCCACTTCAGCGGCGACTCCAAACTCCACTGCTTTCCACTTGAGAAGGCGCCCTTAGCCATTTCTCCCGGTAAGCCGCGCCGCCGCGCTTTCATTGGAACACAAAACGGAGAAGTGGCAAGGCAAAGCCCACCTGAAAAACGTGCAACAAATAATGCTCCCAGGTACACAGGGAAAAAACATCATTAGAGCTTGCCATTTATAACTGTTATTAACATGGAACTCTGGCGGGGTTTTTTTCGGAAGCACCTGGCTCGCATTTGCCAGGGAATTGGTAGATAGAGCAGGGATATAGAACATATAGAGTGGAGTATTGATTATGTGTTTTTTACTCTTGTAGATACTCTGAATTGAAGATTAGATACATTAAGATTAGCTTAGATAAATCTTAGCATCTTAATGTATCTAAGCTCAATCTCAAAGTATCGAAGCTAAAACTCAAGGTATCAACAAGTACATCTCAATGTATCAAAGCTAATCTAAAGTATCTCTATATATCTTAATGTATCTAAGCTACAACTCCAAGTATTTACAAGAAAAAATCCAAGTACGATAGTCTCCAAGATTTAAGTCTAGATAGTTTTTAATATATATTCCCTGAAGAGATAAGGATTTCATTAGCAATTTTTGGGGATTTGGCTTATATTCATTATTTTCAGACTTTATAGAAGGTTATTTATATTTAATAATAATTTCTTGATTTGTGTTGCCATATTAACACTATATATTTTCATTAAATTAAATTCCAAGACTAAGAGACCATGATTGTGAGACACTATGACACTATGAAACGCCCTATGTTCATTTTGAATGTTTTATATACATTTTTATATATTTATTATCGTATATAAATAAAGGATATGATGATCAATTTCCACCCAAAATCGATTCTATAATATCCTAATTTGTAAGGTAGATTTTAGAACTGGCATTCGGCTTTTCCTCAGGTGTACACATGCCGCCTTTGGAGCACGCTGCCCCCACCTGATCCCCAGCAGCAAGAAACAACAAAAGAGGTAGCGAATGCCTTCAAGCATTTTTCGCTGTCTTTTTCTTCTGGCTTTCTTCTTTCTTTCTTTCATCATCATCTTTATCATCATCATTGTCATCATCATCATCATCATCATCATCATCATCATCATCGGCAGCAACATGCCAAGCAGCATACATATTTGTATACAGCTCGATGAGTGTATATTTGTACGACTGCCTGGTGTAGCTGTATCTGTATATCTGTATCTGTGTTGTGTTGCCCGTTTTGGTAGCATTTTTCAAGAATTGCTAATTCTCAACAATTCCCCGAGGTTCGTTGAACTCATCATAAACACACACCACACACACACAATTTATTTACGCTTCTCTCGGTGCGCGTATACTGCTTGCTGATTCTTGGCCCGATGTGTAGCGGTGACGGCTAAAATGCGGAGAAAGCACTTGTGTATTTGTGTGTTTTAATGCACTGGCCAAAAGGAAATACAAAAAAAAACATACAAAATGAAATAAAAATGCGAGGGCAGGCCCACCAGTATTAGCATAATGAGCAGCTCTTCTCAATTCTTTCAGCATTCCATACACTTTCGTTGGCTTTGAGAATTTCCGAATCATATATTATATTGTATAGTCATCGACAGGCAGTAGTAAATTTTTGGTAGGTGAAATTGCAGCTTTCTTAATCATATTGCACATTTTTTTGGTAATTACAAAAAGCTTTTATTACTTTACTAGCCGATTAAGGAAATAGCTTGTTTAATGTTTTAATGCCATGACGACTGCCTGTGGTTTAAGGTTTACTATAATAAGTAAATAACTTTCTAATTTTGGTCATTATTATGTTGTCATAATGTTTATTATTTATTATAGCATTACATTTATTTAGCCCAGTGCTCAATGGAACTATAATTGTATTTATCTAAGATCTACTGGGACTCACCTTAGAACTGAATCACTACATACTTCATGAGTTAATCAACGCTTTTGGGATTGGCAATGTGTATGTTTATGGCGATATCTTTTAATAGGCTCACTCCACTGACACACATTTCCACTTCCGATTGAATCGTTTTCATTTTGCCAAAGCAAACAATAAAGCTTACTATAAACCGGCCAAGGCTTATAGGTCTGTGATTTTGCTAATAAAATTTATTTTGCCAGAGCTTATAATTCAAAATTTTAATTTTGCATGTTAATATTAAACCCATTGTTCATTTATCAATTGTAAAAATAAGTTGAATACATGGGAATCGGATTTAAAAATGATTCAACTGGATTGAGTTACCTAAAATGAAGAATTGAATGTGTAAAGAAGTGTTTTCTTAATGTTTTAAGTACAAATTAATTTGTAACCACTTAAACCTTAACTTTAAACGTCGCTTAATATCGTAAAAGCCGAATTAAAAAACCTTTTCTTGAACAGTCAACAAAATAGGTTCTCTAAAGTGAAAGTTAATTCATTATAATAAATTCTGACTGTTTTCCAGTAAGAAATTATGGTTAATATACCGGGTATTGAAAAACCCCAATTGAATTTACGACCATTTTAGCTTGTCATTCAATTTTACTGCCAGTTAAGGCACTTCAAACTTTTTGTACCCGCTGTTATGTCAAATTACCTAATTTTTTCCTGTGTGCCTGACGATCGCTCAACAAGTCTGCAGTGATTGGAACCGCCCTCGCACATATTCGAGGTTGGTTTGTGGGGAGTACTCCCCATAAACATAGCATTGCTTACAAAAATGCACGCGTGCAAACGGTAATCAATGTTTAGAGGTTTACGGCTATATGTATGGTATGTCTGGGAGCAAGAACCCGAGGAGAAGAGAAGACCCACCGAGAACCGGGAAGAATTGTACCTGCTTACAGAGCCACACAACATACTTACAAAGAGCCAGACTCACACACACATTAGGCCGTCGTTGTTGCCGTCGACGTTCCCTTTTTTTTATGGCCAAAACTGGATTCCATTTGGCTCTTGGCTTAGAATGTGAACTTTGAAGAGTTGGGGCCGCGCCCGGCAATTTTACATACAAATGTGTTTTTAAAGCGTAATTACATGCACTTCTTTATCGCAAACAGACAGTCTGACTGACTGACAGACGCTCGAATATGTATAGTTATCCGCGTGCATATTTGCCACAGAATGTGCCGGGGCCGACTTTAAAATGGGTCAGCAATTTATTGCCGTAGATTGCCGGGCGGCGACAATTAAGCCGGCGAATCCAGTCCAAAAAATCTGGCACATTCGGGATTACATCATCGTTCTGGGGCTCATTTTTTGTTAAATCTAAAAACAAATTTGGTTGTTTTGTTTATTTGCTGTTCTTGTTGTTTTTCCCCTCCATTTCATTATTTTGGCGGCAAATAGAAAACCCCGAGAACTTGTTCCCCTCAGAGCGACTCCATTTGACTTATTTGTGCTGCACTTTGAGTGATTTTCAAGGTCCGCGCTCATCGCAGCATCAAAGCACTTCATTATAATTAATTACGCTTTGCACACTCCACTCCACGCGAGGTTTAATTAAAATTTGTGGCAACAATTTATCAAACACTTGGCCAAAATCACGATTAACAGCTTTAGTGGAACCAGAGGGGGGAGCGATGACTGCCTAGAGCTATCGATAGGTCCTGCAGGTCCTTTCGATATTTCTAAAAAGAGGGCGCCTCGTTTAAAAAACAAATAACTTTACTGCTTACATTGATATAGTATAAATTGAATAATCGCTAACAGCTGGCTTAATCTACCCCACCTAGGTAAAAAATAGAAAATAAAAAATTCCCATCACTGATTTGCAAGTCTCCCCGAAATAATGACTTAACAGTTGATAACTTCTCTACTGATTGCCGGGCCCAACAACAATTATTTCAAGGGTACTGGATCGTGGTCGGACGGTCGGTAAAATGTCTTCTGATAAGATTGACAACAAAAATATATTGCATAGCCCTCGCTCGTCCCATGCATAGGAGTCCGATCTGCGCCATATATGTATTTCATTCTTCCAAAGCAAAACCAAAGCCAAATCAAATCAAATCAGTTTTTTATATATACAAGTTCTTATATAACTTTAGAGCTATCTGCATGTAGCTGTTGCGTTTTTGGGCGTACAATTCTCGTGTGATTTCGCCATAGGTCGTATATAGGTATATTGCCAATTGTACCTTTGTTTTTCTATTTTTTGTTTAATTATATAAGCGTGCTATCGCTGTGCAACACGACTATGGCTATGAATGACTTTTGTACATTAACTAATTGCCAAACCATTTGCTTTATTTCCATTTTCTATTCTATTTTTACAGGAATCCTTGAAAATTAGCCCCGATCACGATATGGACGCCTGGCTGTTCGATCGCGACGTCAAGGATGACACCGTCATACTCCACGACAAGCTCATCTCGGATGCCCTGCTCAATGGCACACAGCCGATCAAGACGGAGCACTCCTATAGTCTCAACAGCGACGTTGATTCCCTGCCCGATTCTCCAAAAAGCCTGCAGGCTAAGATCGAGGGTATGTATTTGAATAGTTTTATACTTTCTCCAATTTTAAGGGGAATTTATTTGTACTTTTTTGTAAAATTATTTAAGTTTAAACCCTTTGCCATTCTGGAAAAATATATTTATATTTAAATGAAGAATCGTAATTACTTATTTCTTAAACTATAGTATTCTTTGTGGTATGGCAAGGTATTAATTATTCTTGTTCAGGGTAAAATCTCGTACTTTTATTGCATATTTTAAATTCCTGCGATTGTTGTACGAAACGAGGCGATAAACAATAAGTCGATTATTTATCAATCAGTTTGAATTCTTTTATTTTTTAATTAAAACTTATTTAAAATCGTTGAAATATAACACATATACATATCTTTATTTCTGTGTAGCTTCTCTATTCTGTAAATTGTACAATTCCATAAGATTTTTCGATTTGAACGTGGAGGCTTATCGATAACTTAGCCAAATTGCATCCAGACTTTTTTTGGTGGACTGACTTAAGGCCCCGCCGAAAGGCAATTCAAACACAGTTGGCAGTTGGTTTAATTTAGGCCATGTACATAGTGAAAACAACCGCTGACAAGAATTAAAAACAGAAAAAAAACAGTTTCTGGTCCGCTCTGTGCTCCGCTCTGTTCTGTTTTTTAGTGTCGCGGTAGCATTTAGCAATTTAACGCAGTACTCGTGCATGAAGTTCTGTACTTTGACGCGATATCAGTTGTTCATATGTATGAGAGCGCAAACTGTGTATAATTGCTTCTCCTTTTTTTTTGTTTTGTTGTATTTTTCGAGCTGTTATTATTTGTAATTTTATGGAAACTGTACGACAACTGTGTAAATAAAATTAAAACGAATTTTTTCGTGTAGTGGGAGTCGTACCTACGTAGGGGTGCCGGGTGCCAGTTGGTTGGTGGTGGGTGAGGTGGGCAAAGTTTTGCCAGAAAAAAAAAAATGGTATATAAAACTGAAACAACAGAATTTCAAAGGCAAACACAAGTGCAGACCGGGACACTGACGCGTGCGCCGAGGAAAAAGTGATCCACAGACTGTGTGTGTTTGCACAGTTACAGACGAAGACTACTTAGAACTCGGATTCTTGCATAATAACATACATAATCATAATGTGGGTTAGGCGCAATAATATTTACCCAGCATATTTGCGCACATTCTGTGCTATTTGATACCAAAAACAAAAAGGAATTAAAAAAAGGTGGCGGCAAATACACACTCGTGAGCTAATTATTTTATTTTCGGAAAAAACAGCTATTATCCAAGTCCAAATTAAACCGATTCTAACTGCCTTTGGCCAAGGCAAAGTAATTAAAGAAGATAATCGAAAGTGTGATTACATTTAAGGCCAAGGAACGCTCTTAGGATAATCCCTTATTCTTAATGGAGAGTCGGCAAAAGATTTAATGAATAATTATACTAATTGTAGAGTGATAAATATTGTGGTACAATATTATGAAAAGAACAAAATAATGTAATTTAATTAGTTGGAGCTTTAGTAAACAGGAGCTGCCTTTATTATTTTCTTTTTAAAGAGAGTCCAAAGTTTCTTTATCATTTATTCTGCTCCACATTTTTCAACTTATTTCAATTTTGCTTAATCCTTGTCTCCTATTTTATATTGTGCGCCTTAGTGTGGCCATTTCTGACCATAATATTGTCGATAAGCGGCCTATCGCACATTAACCGATAAATATAACCTCCGCCTTTTATTTTATTTTTTGTTCATCAAGAATATTAAAAAAAAAGTTGTTTTAAATTGAAAGCCTTCATAAAGCCATACAAAATGTATTAAGTTAAAGCCACGCTCTCTTTTTACTTATCTTTTTTAAAGCCCATAAATTCTTGTATAGGTTATGTTGAAGCGTAATAATCACATGTGTGATCAACACCATAAAAAATTCCAGTGGCGTTTGTTAACTTGAAAATAGAGTTATTAAACAGCAATTTCATAGTTATTACACATTAAAAGTTTAAAAATTGAATTGGAATTAAATATTTTAACTGTTAAATTTAAGGTAAATGAGCTATTGTGTGCTTTCATATAAAAAAAATATTCCGTAATTAAAACTAATCAAGTTTATAATATATTAATTTAATTTTCATCTTTTGACTTTCCGCAGACATGGACGACGAGTGCTATCCCGCCATTTCACTGAAGACGGCCACCAGCGGGCGTGCGACCATCGACCCCAAGTGCCTCACCCTCCACCTCCCGCCCACACATGCCACGCCCAGCAGCATGAGCCGGCTGAGCAGCAATCCCGCCCTGAACGCATCCGTCTCCGTCGCCGAATTGACGCGATCCGGACTGCAGAGCCTGCAGGCGCAACAGTCGCACGGACACGGCTCCAGTTCCGGCCACGTGGTGGTGGCCTCCCTGGAGCACTTTCAACTACCTCAGCATCTGTACCACAACGACTGCAGCTCCTCGGTGTCGTCGGTGCGGGACGGCAGCATGTCGCCGGACATCTGCTCGGACATAGAGATCGACGAGTCGGCCATCAAGGATGAGCCCATGTCGCCGGACTCCAGCTGCCCCGCCAGTCCCACATCGCAAGCGAGCAGCTCGCAGCACCAGCACCAGCTCAGCCTTAACCTGGCCCACCTGCAGACGGAAATGCTATTCGAGCAGAAGGTGAGACGAAGGTCCATCTCAAGGGAACCTCTCAGTATGGAAAAGAGAGCTCTTTAAATACTAAATAATATTTGTTTTCTTTAGCACGGTGGCCTCCTGCTGACCGCCAGCAACAACAGCAACAGCCTCATCAAGTCCCAGCAGCAGCGTCAGCAGCAGCATCTCCTCGGCCAGGGCGACCTGCTGATGACCAAAATGGAGATCAAGAGCGAGAAACAAAATGCCGGCAATAGCAACAGCAGCAGCAACAGCAGCAGCAGCAGCAGCAGTGCCAGCAGCAGCTCGGGCAAGTCCCATGGTCATGGCTATGGCATCCCACTGACGCCGCCCTCCTCCCTGCCCAGCGACGACTCCGAAGGTAACTTGACACCGGAACACTTGTTTTCGCCACTGTCGCCCAACGCTTCCGTTTCTATATCCGTGGCCAATGCAGCCGGCGGCGAGTCATCCGTGCGAGTCAGCCGCAACGCTGCCGGCATCACGCGCTCCGCCAGCGCATCCGGCTCCGGATCCAGCTCCAGCACAACAACGACAACGACACGGCAGCCGATCCACACGCCGTTGATTAGCTCACAGCCGGTAAGTTGGATCAATAAGCTCAGGCAACACAGATGTGGAAAGTAAATAATATTGCACTAAAGATGTTTATTGGAAAGTGAAAATATATAATTAAATAAATTAAATATGTAATTTTAAAAAATTTAAAGCTTTTTAAGATAAAGAAACATCATTAACATATAATGAATCCCCAGAAAATATCAAATATAATAAATCTATAAAATAGGTTTTCTCTGAAATCTAATAAGAACGACTTTGTGACAAAGCGTTTCCATGAACTGTTTTTCTATAATTTAAAGAGTTTGTTTATTTTATTGTAATTATTATTTCATAACCCATTTATAATATTTTATTAACAAATATTCATGATTATCATTTGCAGAAGGGCTCCACGGGCACACTTTTGCTGACGGAGGAGGAGAAACGCACTTTGCTGGCCGAAGGCTATCCAATACCGCAGAAGCTTCCACTAACCAAAGCCGAGGAGAAATCGCTCAAGAAGATTCGGCGTAAAATCAAGAATAAAGTGAGTACCTAAAAATAAAATCAATCCAAAGAAAAATAGTGTAACAACTGTGCATATATTTCAGATCTCTGCTCAGGAAAGCCGGCGCAAGAAGAAGGAGTACATGGACCAGCTGGAGAGGCGTGTCGAGATCCTGGTCACCGAAAACCATGACTACAAGAAGCGCCTCGAGGGGCTGGAGGAGACCAATGCCAATCTACTTAGTCAGCTGCACAAACTGCAGGCCCTAGTTAGCAAGCACAATGTGAAAAAGTCCTAAGGCCCCAAGGATTCTGGTTTCCGGAACTTGAGGTTCAACTTTGCCCCCCGCCTTCCCGAGATATTTGTAGATTTTAACATCAGTTTTTCGTTTCGATTTGAGAGATCATAAATGTGTGGGGGAGTCTTTGTTTTGTATGAATTTATGATGAGAAAATTGTAAGCGAGAATTTTTTATGATCGGCTTTTTGGTTAGCACAAAGCGGTAAACATTCCCCTCGCCCCGGCCCCCCTCCACTAAAACATTATATATCTATATATATATACCTACATATATATATTCCGCAAGATTTAGCTCGTATATTTAATGTGTATGTATGTCCTAGCTACTACTTGTAGAACCTCTATATATTATACTATAGCTCTATATATATATATATATGTATATTAGTCATGCATTCCTGTTATATAAACTTTGATCTAGGCTGCAACTACAACAACAATTACAATTACAACTACAATTAAAATCGAGAAGCTCAAAACAGCAGCAGCAGCAGCCAATATCCAGAGAAAGAAGCGTCTAAAGAGAAGCTAAAAAATAACAATAATTGTAATGAGAAAAAAAAAGCGAAAACAACAGACCAAAAAACGAAAAACACATAAAAAAACAGCAAACAGTAGTAACGAAAAGTTAAAAAAAAAATATGTAGAAGAAGCTGTGGAGCTCTAATTAAATATCCACAGGAGCACAGCCACAATGATGTGTGTACATTATGTTTTAATAATGATTGAATGATTGATTTGAACGAAGGAAAGACGACTCTCGCGGAGCCCATCTCTGTGCTGTGTCTTTGGCATATGACTCTTGTTCCTTTAAACGATATTTCTCAACGAAAACGAAAACGAGCTAAAAGTGAATGAAAAAGCAAATAAATACCTAAACAATTCCATACTGTAGCTCTATTTAGGAATGATTTTACAAAACAAACTCTATATATATGTCAGCATTTAAGTTTCACTTCGTTTGTGTTTACTACCAGCAGGCCTCAGATCGAAAAGCACGAATTTATTAACCAGCTGAATTCGCTTCCGTTTCACCACCTGTTGCCGAATTATTTCAACAATTTCCGAGCCAATTATTAAAATCAATTATATATTGTTTGTTAAGTTTTATATTATAAGGCACACGACGAACCACGAAAAGAGGAAATGGAAGAAACTGAGCAGCAAACTCAATAATTCAATCAATGATTTCCCGTTTCGTTATATTTTTTACCCCTTTTGAGCTTTACGTTTTTAGTGCAATCTTCTTTCGGGCAACAAACAATCATATTTTCTCGCAGCGTTCTGAATGAGTCAATCTAGTTTAAATTTTAGTTGAATTTATTATAAACAAAATTACTTAAACGAAATTTGTAAGCGAAACACGATGATTTCTTATCCATAAAATACACTCTAGTTTAGCTATGTTTATTATGTGTGTCTGTATGTGTGTATAAATCAACCGGACGAAGTTGTGCAATTGTTAGTAAAATTATTAAAAAAAAGCAAATGGAAACTTTAGAGAAAATGGAAATGAGTAAGAGAAAACGCTTGTGTGTGCAATGACAAACAAACATTTTTATTATAAAGTGCGTTACAAAAATATGAAAACTCTAAACATGGAAAGTAAATAAAAACATTATTATATATTTATATGTATATGTATATACAAGTATAAATAATGTACGACGACTATATACTATTTTTTGGCTATAGCATTTTTAACGCAAGTATGCATACGACGCATCTAAACATATATTGTATGTTAAAAGTTGAAATTGAGAAAAAACAAAAACCAGAAAATGCATAAAAAAATTGTAAAACTTTTGACAATTGGTTGCTGTAATTTTTGGCAAAGGTAAAAGTGCAATTCCAAATAAAATTCATACGAACCATAAAAACAGCAGAAAAATGCGTTTCTTTTTCTTTCTTCCTTTTGGCGTCAATTTTCTCTTCATTTTAGGATTTCTACATTTTACATGTTATTCGATTATTCTATGGAAATAAAAAAATAATAATTTTTAGATTGTTAATCTTTGTTTTCATTAGATTTGTTATTTTAGTTTTTTTCAAGCTAAAATTTAAATTTTGACACGCGCCCAGCGTATTGTTGTCCGATAGCAGTGTTATCGATAACCGATATCACACAGCTTTTTGAAGCCTCAAAACTCAACACCGTGTCAATGTGTGCTGCTGCATTTTCTTCAATTAAATTACGTTTTTTATTTGATTCATTTACTTTAACTAATTAAAAAATTGTAACATGCCTACAATGCGGGAATTCACAGCCTGGTAGAATCGGGACAGGAAAATATTCGATTTCACTTAAATCGAGTTTTATACATCGACTTTTTTGCATCACTATTCAGTATAACGCAAATTATTTCAGTGAAATTGTAAAAGAAGCAAATTTACGGTGATAATTCCAAATTTAAAATGGGAAAGAAAAACAGTAAGTGGGGAAGGTCAAGAGCTATGTACCTAAGGAATGAAAATACTCCATTGCAACTTCAGAATACAAGCAAGAGGAGGAGAAGCCTAAGCCTGCGGCTGCTGCACCTCCGGCTGCACAACAACAACAACAACAGCAACCACGAGCACAAAGTAAGTGCACCACAATGAAAAAAACTAAATATGTGCATACATATGTACGTATGTATGTATGTATCTAAGCAAGTCGTAAGTAAGTCGTAAGTTCCAGAAGTTTCCTATTTAAGAGGGAATCCCCACATTCGATGCAACTCTGATGAAATCACCAACACTTGGGGATTTGGGTGGAAAACCTGGTGGAATGTGCTATTGGTACACATCATCATTTATTCTACATATATACATATACATATATATTCCCCACACAAAAACAAAAAGCAAATAAAGAACAGCTTTATTTGGTTATCAGTGGAAACTGATTCTCCGGAGATGCTGTTCTTAACTCATAGCTATAGAGTGTTATTGCTAAACCGCACTATTGGCCTTGTCAAAGTTGTTTTCTTTATAATGAAGCTCGCCATTTTATATTACTCTACACAGGCTCAAGCTCTAGTACTTCGAGCGGATGGTCAGGCGGGCAGCAGCAGCAAAGGCCTCAAGGCAGTCAAGGCCAAGGATGGGGCGGTCAGCAGGGAGGACAGCAACGTCCGCAGGGACAGCAAGGACAGCAACGTCCGCAGGGACAGCAAGGACAGCAAGGTGGATACCAACAAAGGGGACCACCACAGCAGCAGCAACAACAACAGCAAGGCGGCTACCAGTCAAGGGGACCACCACAGCAGCAGCAGCAACAGCAAGGCGGCTATCAGTCAAGGGGACCACCACAGCAAGGCGGCTACCAGCAACGTCAGCAGGGTGGCTACCAGCAGCAAGGTGGCTACCAGCAGCAAGGTGGCTACCAGCAGCAAGGTGGCTACCAGCAACGTCAGCAGGGACAGGGTCAGGGTTCATACCAATCTCGTGGACCTCAACAACAAGTGGCATTGCCGCCGCAGCCTGCCGGAAGCGTCAAGCGTGGTACAATCGGAAAACCCGGCCAGGTGGCCGTTAATTATCTGGATATAAACATGGAGAAAATGCCGGCTAAGGCCTACCACTACGATGTGAAGATTGAACCAGAGCGGCCCAAGAAGTTCTTCAGACAGGCCTTCGAGCAGTTCCGCGTTAATCAACTGGGCGGAGTCATTGCTGCCTATGATGGGAGAGCCTCGTGCTATACGGTGGAAAAGCTGAAAATTAAGGCGACTGATGGTGAAGTGACTGTAAGTATTAGTATTTAAAAGCAAAGGGGATACGTATTCTTAATAGATTTAGCGAGTGAATAGTATCCACAGTAAAGGAGTGAACACTTGTTTACTTTCATTGAGCAAGTAACTTATTTTACTTAGCTGTTGTTCACCTTCCTTAAAATGAACACGATTCACTCAACATTAGTTGAATCTCTATTATTTAAAATACTTTGGATACCAGAACATGTTGGAATACCAGTAAACGAATTCGCAGCAACAAAACAAACACTTAAGACTATTGAAAACCTTAACACACAGAACATACTTAAATATTTAGAAGATGAACAATACAAGAAATACCTAACCAACAACACCAAAACCTCAACTTGGTATCAAACATTCAAACAACATCATCTTAACAGCTACCACCTTTTTAACTTTTTAAAAAACTGGCGTTTTTACGAATAAACCAAATTAAAATCACACGACTCAGACTTGGACACACACAGATCACACACAAGCACTACCTAGACCAAACCCAACCTACAATCTGCCCGTTCTGCAATGATAGTCTATCTCTGGAGCACTTGATGTCCATCTGTATGCCTCTTAGTAACCACAGAAGGAACGATACCAACACAAAGGAGCTCCTTTCAAATGCCCCACCATCTAACATATTAAAGATCCTAAAATCCATAAAATTACAAATCCATACCAGCATATATAATGTAACAAGATTACTAGATATAAACAAGTTAACAACAATTAATATGTAAACCCTGAGCGAAGGCCTCTGCAGCCCTGCTCTTTCACTGATGTTAGCTCTTAATTTTAATTCTTTGTTAGCTCTATTATGGGAAACATATTACTTGGGAAGTATTCTAAGGGCTCTGCTTGAACCCATTTCAGGTGACAGACACCAATGGTCGCACCCTGAAGTATACGGTGGAAGTCAAGGAGACTAATGAACTGGTAGTCGATCTGAACTCGCTGAGAAAGTTAGTAAAGATACCTAACTAACAACCGCACAATACTAAAGCTCAATCAATTCACAGCTACATGTCTGAGAGGATCTTTGACAAGCCAATGCGGGCCATGCAGTGCCTCGAGGTAGTGATGGCCTCGCCATGCCACAGCAAGGCCATTCGTGCGGGACGCTCCTTCTTCAAGATGTCCGAGCCGGGACAGCGTCGGGAGCTAGAGGATGGATACGAGGCTCTCGTTGGTCTCTACCAGGCCTTCATGCTGGGCGATCGTCCCTTTTTAAACGTCGACATATCGCACAAGTCCTTCCCGATAGCCATGCCGGTGCTGGAGTATGTGGAGAAGTACGGCCTGAGGGCGAAGATTAACAGGGACACCAATTTGAGTAATTCGCGTCGCTTCATCGAGCCGTTCCTGAAGGGAATCAATATAGTTTACTCGCCGCCACAAGCGTTTGCCTCGGCGCCGCGAGTCTACAAAATAAACGGACTGTCTATGAATCCGGCCAGCAGTCAGATGTTCGAGGTGGACGGCAAGAAAATGTCGATTGCGGACTATTTCAAGGGCCGCAACTACGTGCTGCAGTTTCCGCAGCTGCACTGCCTGCACGTTGGACCCCCCATGAAGAATATAATGGTGCCCATCGAGCTCTGCCGCATTGAGGCCGGTCAGGCATTGAATGTAAGTTGCTTGTGAGCATTTAAAGTGTGCTTCTTTTTGCAAATATTAATATATTTACTACTTGTGTTACAGCGCAAGGATGGCGCCACACAGGTGTCTCACATGATCAAGTACGCCGCCACTTCGACCAATGAGCGCAAGGCCAAGATTATGAACCTTCTCAAGTTCTTTGAGCACAACTTGGACCCCACCATCAGCCGTTTTGGCATTCGAATCGCCAACGATTTCATCATTGTGTCCACCCGCACCCTCAATCCGCCGCAGGTGGAGTATCAGGGCAACAGGCTGTCTTCGGTGAGGAACGGAGCGTGGCGCATGGACAATATGCGGTTCCTGGAGCCCAAGCCCAAGGCGCACAAGTGGGCCGTTCTCTATTTTGATCCCCCGTACGGCCGCAAGATGCACTACAATCAGGTGGGCGACTTTGAGCGCCAAGTGCTGCAGCAGTCGAGAGCGGTGAGCGTGAGCCTGGCCGACAAGGCCGAAATTAGGCCCTTCAAGGACGAGCGTAATCTGGACGATTGCTTCGGGGACCTCAAGAAGGACCAGTGCGATCTGGCCTTTGTGATCATACCGCAAAGCGGTGCCTCCTACGACGTGATCAAGCAAAAGGCCGAACTGCAGCACGGCATTCTGACGCAGTGCATCAAACAGTACACCGTGGAGCGTAAGCTCAATCCCCAAACCATTGGCAACATTCTGCTGAAGGTCAACTCCAAGCTAAATGGCATCAATCACAAGATCAAGGACGATCCTCGCCTGCCGATGCTCAAGAATGCCATGTTCCTGGGTGCCGATGTCACCCATCCGTCGCCCGATCAACGCGAAATACCCAGCGTGGTGGGCGTGGCTGCCTCGCACGATAAATACGGGGCCGCCTACAACATGCAATATCGCTTGCAGCGCTCGGCCCTGGAGGAGATCGAGGACATGGAGTCCATAACCTTGGAGCATCTGCGTGTGTACCACCAGTACTGCAAGACGTATCCGGAGCACATTCTCTATTATCGTGACGGTGTCAGCGATGGCCAGTTTCCGAAAATTAAAAACGAGGAGCTACGAGGCGTTAAGGCAGCATGCGCCAGGGTGAGTTTGAGCTTCAACAAAAAACTACAGAGATCAATAATTCGTTTCTCTCCTCTTCCTTCTCACAGATGAAAATCAATCCAAAAATTTGCTGCGTTATTGTGGTCAAGCGCCATCACACTCGCTTCTTCCCGAGCGGTGAGCCATCGCAATACAACAAGTTTAATAATGTGGACCCCGGAACCGTGGTCGATCGCACCATTGTGCATCCCAATGAGATGCAGTTCTTCATGGTCAGCCACCAGTCGATCCAGGGCACGGCCAAGCCGACCCGCTACAATGTCATCGAGAATACGGGCAATCTGGATATCGATCTGCTGCAGCAGTTGACATACAACCTCTGCCACATGTTTCCGCGCTGCAATCGCTCCGTTTCGTATCCAGCGCCGGCCTACTTGGCCCACTTGGTGGCTGCCCGCGGTCGTGTCTATCTCACGGGGTAGGTTTTACTTGACTAATCAGTTCTAGTTTCTGTTTGTTAAATATTATCTTTATTATTTTTAACGCAGCACAAGCAGGTTCCTGGATCTGAAGAAGGAGTATGAGAAGCGAAAGATTGTGCCCGAATTTATGAAGACGAATCCCATGTACTTTGTCTAGGCTGCGAATGAAACTGCCAAGCCGCTATTCTATTCTTTTATTTTTTGCTTTATTCATTTTTATCACATTTCTTAATACATAATATATTATAACCGATAGAAGGGACTCTGTGGATTCAATTTAGAGTTTTGGGGTCTTTGGTGGTCTCAAAACTAAAGATTTTATATTTTAAATTGCATTTCTCTCGTTTTTGAGGCCACTTAAGTGAGATAGAAATGCTCTTAAAGGAGTCGGCAGAGTATGGACTAGAGGTGGAGAAACATCGATGTTTTCGATGTTTTTGCCGAAAAAACTTCGATGAATAAAAGACATCGATGCTAAAAAAAAAAACAATTATTATTTTATTACAACTTTTAATACTGTTTGTAAGAAAAGCACATATTTTCCATATTTTTTTCTAAATTTTTAAGAACTTGCATAGTTTTTTTCTTTTTATTGAAGAAAATTTAAAAAGAAACGAAAAATATTCAATACTATTTACATGTTTGT